>JANHFX010021197.1:17254-29191 GCA_027560015.1 Chloroceryle amazona | reverse complement strand
TGCTGATGGACCGCGCGGTTATTGGGCGGTAGCTGTGCGTTTTCTGAACCAGGTCGCCACGCCTATGACAGGCAACAGCATTGTTATAAGTGTGTGTCTGGCAAATCACAGAAACTTCTCTGTACACTGATTTGTCATTGAACATCCTGTTCTTGTAGTGCTAGGTAGAAAGGAAAGGAAGAAGGTTTTTTTTCCAAGTCTTAGCACCAGGTATATTACTACAAGGTATAGTCAACTGTCAATATCTTTAAACAAGTCAGAGAGGACGGGCAACTTGGGTCCAAGCTGATTTACAACTGAACACAAAGCAGCTATCACAGCATGTCTTTGAATGTTGCTTTAAAATTGTACAGTGTCTGAAACATAAACTTTTCTTCACACAAATTCATCTCTTCATCCATATAACATGTTCCTAGAGCAGTTCTGCAGGTTTCCCAGTGATTCAGTTCTCACCCAACAGTACCATAGCATTGTCATGTGGAAATTATTGTCTCCATATCCATAAGAGTATCCGGCTAATTTTTCTATACCATGAAAACTGAAGCTCTTTCTTTATTGCAGCATGAGTCTTGATCCTTGCTTTTAAACACTGTCTTCCAAGAAAAGAGTTCTGTCTATTTTGCTGTCTGGGAGAAAGCTGTGATCTGTACCATAGAAACACAGAACATAAAAATATATAAATGTCTGGGTTGGAAGGGATCCTTAGAGGTTATCTAGTCCAACCCCCCTGCTGAGAGCAGGGACAGCCTCAACTAGAGCAGGTTGCTCAGAGCTTCATCAAGCCTCACCTTGAATTTTTCCAGGGATGGGGCCTCAACCACCTCCCTGGGCAGCCTCTTCCATTGCTCCACCACTCTCATGGTTAAGAACTTCCTCCTTATTTCTAATCTAAATCCACTCCTTTCCAATTTAAAACCATTACCCCTCATCCTTTCACTACAGGCCTTTGTAAACAGGCCCTCTCCAGTCTTTTTGTAAGCTCCCTTCAGGTATTGGAAGGTGGCTATTAGGTCTCCCTGGAGCCTTCTCTTCTCCAGGCTAAACAATCCCAGCTGCCTCAGCCTGTCCTCATAGGAGAGGTGCTCCAGCCCCCTGATCATCTTTGTGGCCCTCCTCTGGACCCACTCCATCAGGTCCATGCCCTTCCTGTGATGAGGGCTCCAGAGCTGGATGCAGTATTCCAGGTCATCCCCCTGAACTACACCAGTCCTTGTCTGAAGAGAGCTCATTGAAATAATGGATATCTAAATGTGTGCATGTTGACCTACTCATGTAGAAATAGCTTCCCATTTGAGATTGAGACATGAAGAGTCTTAACTAAATAACCTTTTCCTAGTACAGTAACCGCCAAGTGCTTCTGCAGAGGCCCAACTGGTCAGTACTAAAATAATGCTAACAAGCAACATGAAAGAAACCCAAAACATGAAACGACTATTGTAGAGAGTCTTAAAAAAATGCCAGACCTGAAAGTTACAATTTACTGCCAAAGTCTTGTAACAAAAGTGGATTACAACCAATATGCAAGGGAAGAAAGGATGAAAGTCTGTCATAAAATAAGCTGCAAAACTGTTTGGAGAACATAATGAAATTTTCTATACTTAAACTGAGTAAGATGCATTAATATAGGTCATATCTGAAAATTCAGAAGTACTGAAAAAGGGAAAAAATAGTCTTAAGAAAGTAAAGGACAAATAATTTGTACAACTCCAAGCAGTTCAACAAGAGCTATTGAAATTCTGACAATATTTCACTGGTTAGGGAGCCACTTCAACTTCTAATCAGCTGTAGTTAAAAATATTCATTAATGTAAAGAAAGTTGTTAACACCTTACCAATTCAGCAAACATATTTGTTTATCAGCCAGTGTCGTTGCTTTAGTAAGTACCTGCCCTTCACATCTACCTCATCAGTGCAGTTCCATTGGTTTTAAACCTAAAGTACTCCTGACCATAAAATATAATGCATCATTAAAATATTAATGTAAATGTTGGAAACATATCACTAAATTTCTCTCAGCTCTTATTTCTTCAGAAAAGACTTAGGGAAAAATGTCACACATTATAGTAAATTATTTCTGAACAGGAAGCAGAGAGGCCTGAGCTTATAAATATCTCCTTATAGCCTCTTAGTTTTAGTAATTTAAAATTTAACCTTCTATCAGTAGTAACAATAGTGAAAAAAGGAAGATCACACAAAGAATGCTGATTTCCAGTCTTTCCAGTTTAAAATTTTCCATTTTCTTGAGGATAAAAAATGTTTAAACTTCACTACAAAATTACTTATTTATTTATCCATTTCTTTTAAGAGAATTTGTCTAAGAGGCATAATCCCCTGTCACTAATAAATTAAAGTACTTGTACTGAAATACTGTTAAATATAATTCCCACTGCAGCATGCTAAACAGAAATTTACTGGTCTTAGACAGGCACAAGTTTGAATTCTGACATTGGATTCTGTAATAAATAAAAAAAAATACAGTCCTAATTATTGTTTGAATTGTGCTCAGAATCTAAGATAAAGATATCTTTATGAGATTTGGAAGAATAGAGAGTCTTCTGATTAGTGCTCAGATTCAAAGGTCATTTGAAAATATGGGAGTGACAAGGTCACTTGTGCTATACTTATTGAATAACCCATCTGGGTAATGGGAGGAAAAGGTTCTTTGGACTATCTACAAAGTCTCCCCAGGGCCAAATTACATCAGATGCAATAGGGTGAATAAAACTTGTTAGACAAATGAGCCAATCTGAACAGAAACAAATAATTCAAGATATAAACATTATAATTAAACAACTGATTGATTTTAATAATTCTGTTTTTAAGAATCTATAACAATGTTTTCAGCTGGAGATGAGACATGCTTGAAACAAGACATTTTCAAACAACAACCTAGTCTAACAAGTATAGGTAACTATGACTTACTTTTAAAGGTTTTCTTAATAAAATCAGGACCTATATGAGACTATAGTAGTTTTGTGTCTGAAAACACTTGAGATTTTGGGCATTTAATCGAATATCAGAGGAAATAATTTACCCTCTGTAGATGGTGTTTGTAAAAATAGTTTGTTCAGACATTAGTTTCATGACGAATTTGTGAAACCTTGCTGTAGAGTAAGTCCTTCTGGGGATGTCAATTGTTAGGACCTTTCAAGAGCACACAGTAGAGGGAGCTTTACATAGCACAGTGGGATTCTCAGCTACCTTTTTTTCCTTATGGGACCAGATCCACAAATATTCAAACAAAATGCAAAATATGTGAAAGGCAAATGAAATAGTGTCTTTGGAACTCAGTTGCAGTCTAATACAATTTCATCAAATTCCCTACCATTCTCTTCCATAGTTTTTGTAGTTGTGGTATAATTAATTGAAACTTAACATTATATGACCCTTCTCACTAGTACTCTGGCTGCTGCAGGCTACCCATTTGCAAAAATAAATCAATTCCTCATCTCTTACTTTGGAGTATGTGGTTTGAAGTGTAGTATCACTAGCTGTCTCCTCTTCTGAATGGAATATTTGTATTACAGAAGAATCTTTGTTTCTGTTGCTTTATCCAGTCAATGTATTAATCCAAATTCATACCTGACATAAATCTTGAATGTAGTTGTTTTTCACCAGGTTTTATTTTGCCTCACAAAATTCCCATACACTAAACTATCTTTAATTATATTAGAAAAGTGAAATAGTTGTTATTCAAATGAAAACAGTTGGGTAATTAGGTAGTATTTCATGAAATACCCTAATGAGACTACTTGAGTTTCTTTTTCCAAATGGTTTATCAGCAAATCTGCTGACATCCAGAGTCATATACAATCCATTTTTCACCACATAAAGGGAGTGTGAAATGTGTTATTGTAAAACATAGATTTTACAATGACACTAAACTGTTATTAGGCTAAAATAATAGTGTAATTCTGGTATATTAGAAAAAAATCTTTTGAATAATACTTCAGCTTACATTGAACCTTCTTAAAAAGTTACTGTTAGTTTGCTTTAGGTTAGAAAATCATAGAATGCCTTGGGTTGAAAGGTACCTTTAAAGGTCATCTAGTCCACATAAAGCATATGAGGCTACCAAGTGCAAAAACACTGAGGAGTGCTCATAGAACAGGTGTGATTTTCCTAGAGATACATATATTCCATACAAAATAGTTATTCTTTTGCTTTTAGTATTAAAAACTATTTTCATATAAAAAAAAAACCAACACAATAAACCACAAATCTTTATGTTCAGCAATTTTACTGATTTACCCTTAAAATATAATTTATGCAACATTTTATTTATTTATTTAGATACTTACATTTGAGTTGTCTTGAAAAGTAAATCTTATGATTTGGCTGATGATTTTTTCCTCTATTATTGGAAGATACAAAATTGCAAAGTTTGTATTTGACGTGCAACTTCCTTTACCTCTGCATGCATTTCAACAGTTGAGTACAGCTCTATGACTCACTGATGAACTGACCATAGCCAACCAGCTTCCTCCCACTTCTAGTCAAGGTCCTGATGAATTTTAGAATCCAAAACACTAGCTCAAGAGCAAGGCAGAGAAGTGGAGTAAAAACTACATATTAATTATGGCAGGAGGGAAAAAAGCACATATGCAGGTAATCAGAAGGCAATCAAACCCATTTTGCTTCCAGTTTATAATTGGAATTCACTTTATTTGTTGTACTAATTTATAGGTTAATTTTTAACTTAAAACAGAAAATCCCAATATTTTGACATAATGAACATAATAATACTGTCTGAGTATTTTCAGCTCTGTGCCAGTTTACTTGTTGATTAATTTGAATACAAACACAATAGGGATATTTTGCATGTCATGAATATATACTGTCAATAACTGCTATGAAAGGACATGAGTGATACAACTAATTAAGAAAATATTCTCCTGAAAATAATGATAGCATATTTAAATATGCCATTGAATTGCATCAGATTAGATTTCTAATAACTACTTTCGTACTCCCAAAAATATATAACTACATCCACATATCAGATTCCTAGGCCAGTAATTAAGTATATAGAGTGCAGGAGGATTTCTATAATAAAAGATTTGTGTCCTTTTGCCAAAATGGCCAGATCCAAAAGGAACATTGACACACTCGAATTGCAAATGTCTTAAAAGTTTCTTCTCTGGCTGCAGGGATTATATACAGTTAGGCAGTCAAATTCCTCCTGCATTGAACAAGGAGAGTTAGGCACTTAATTGTGTTAAACAGCAACTTGGCATCTGAAACTCCTTGCTATTTGCTTTTTAGAATATTGTTTAGGTGAGAATGGCAGACTTGCTCTTTTCTTTGAAGAGAGATAGTGGAAGTGGTGGAGGGCTCAGGATATATTTTGTAATGTCCCTGAGGACAGCAACTGGCGTGACTGTCCCAGTCCAGCCCATTTGGGATCTCACTTGACCCATCCATCCACATCCCAGTATCCAATTTCAGGCCTCCAGGGCTGTGAGCAATGCAGATATTGGAATGCAAATATTCATCCTTCCATAGGTCCTCAAGACTACCCTGAGGTGGGTGCACTACTCTGCTGTAACCTGACTTCACATGAGGTAACCCAGACATAATTTCTCTCATCAGTGAAACTTCTGTTTCTCTCCAGGTAGAGATTCTGACTTGCAGAAAGCTGGGGATGTACATCAGTGTATGAAGAATGAGATACCAGGACTATATGTATATTTCTTGTTTTCCTCAGAAGCGTTTTCCAAATAAAGGTCAATCAGCATGATTTCCTGTTTTGATCTGTTTTGATAACTACTTTATGGCATTCATTAATGCTACTTTTGCAGCACCATATTATACAATTAGCAGTTCCCTATGTCTACTGAGCTTTCAAAACTGACAGCCTTTTATAAAACCTTCTATCATTCAATCTACAAAGAGAAAATGCATTTGCAGGGAAATACAGTGTTTGTGAAATACTTGGCTGAACCAACAAGGACAGAATACAATGCACAGAATTTAAAATATGGTCAACCATTTCTGTGAAATGCTGAATTTTAATTATTATAGCTAATTACAATACTGCTATATTATTCTCACATGATAGATATATACCAAGTTAATTTGGATTACAATAAAGTGCTATGAGGAAACAGTAACAAAAATAAGACACTGACTCATGTTTATAGAGAGGAATAGAGAACTTTAGGGTAAAGATCTGAGCCTAACCTTTGACACCCTATTAAATACCATGGCTTTAGCTGAGTGCCTAGTTCTACGTGTAGTAGCATACTAGATTTTCAGTGTATGCAGTATTCAGGTGAACTCTTCTTTTGTGATAGATAACCTTTTACTTAATAATAATCTGTTCAACCTCTGGTGAAATATTCCTACTGTAATCAAGGCTACCCTTTGGACTGCAAAGTTTCCACTGCTGATGTTAATTTGTGACCAGGTTAAACCTTAAATTGTCTCTAGAAACATAAGGGAATTTAGTTCTTGAAACTCTCATTCGGGGAAAAAAAAAAAAAGAGTAAAATAAAGGAAAGCTGAGCAAATATGATGCTGAAAGAGTGAAGCCACTGACGGAAAACCCCAAGATGTTGGTTTTACACTCACAGTCAGACCAGAATACTGTCTTAAGGGAACATCAAAA
Source organism: Chloroceryle amazona (assembly GCA_027560015.1). Classification (NCBI taxonomy): domain Eukaryota; kingdom Metazoa; phylum Chordata; class Aves; order Coraciiformes; family Cerylidae; genus Chloroceryle; species Chloroceryle amazona. Next base: position 22,582 of record JANHFX010021197.1, on the reverse strand, counting down.
ACCAAGCTATCTTATGGGAATGAGTAAAAATGTTTTCCTTTCTGCCTTTTATTTTCTGTGACTAGCCTAATGCTCCTTTTCTACAGGGCTCTTCCTATTATAAATTCCATTCTTTAGTCAAACTAGAAAAAAAAAACAAAAACAAACAAACCTGTAAGAAAGGAATGAAGATAAACACTGGATCAAGGTTTCCACATCACTTAAATGACATTTAATACCTGATATTCTATTTTTATTATGGTGCTTTCAAAAAAATAGCTTGTGATGATCTTCATGTGGGAGTAGGGTTAGGAAAAATGCAACCTGCATTACTTATAAAGATGAGGATGAAATAGTTAGTGCTGCCTTCTCTTCTGTGAGCATGTTTGGGTCTCACAGGGTTTGTGAGCTGTTTCAGGTGAAGTTATGTCCCTGCAGTTCTTTAATCAAACTAGAGGCATATTACCGTGACTTGACCCCATCTCCTCCTCAGCAAATCAAAGCAGTACAAGGATGCTTGAAACTGTGATAACCAAGAAGCACTTGCATCCATTAAAAATCATCCTAAGCAGCTGATAGTGTCCATCAGCACTCAGATCAAAGGTTTATTATTATGAAATTTCTGCATGTTCCCTCTACTGGTCTGATTAGGGGGTCTCAAAAGGAACAAGGTTGTAGAGTTTATAAATATCTGGTTGAAACTTCTAACACAATAATGCAAAAAAGTCAAGATTTCAGGGAAAAAAAAAGGAAGAAGAAAATGGTGGAAAAAAGTGATGAGTCTTCTGATGGTAAATTTGACTGTGTGCAACGCTGTGCAGAAAATGCTGTGCCTGCTGTTTTTATAATAGGATGACCTTTTCCACTGCAAAGACAAAGACATCACAAGCATTAGTAAAGCACTAATGAAAAACCTCCTATTCAAACAACAGTAGCAAAGCAGGAAACTCATGTCTGCTACATCCCTCTCACTTCACTGAAGTGCAAACTCTAAAACCTCATTGAAACAGAACAATTTGATGAGGGAAATGGCAGGAATGCCACACAGAATAATCCCTGCTACAAACTTTCCAATTTGCTGGCTTTTAATGGGGTTTCTAACTATGCTTAACATACCTGAGCACATCACTATTTGTGCTATTATTTTGCCTAGAAGACATGATGCAGGTAAAGGACTCAGTTATCTATGTGCACCTGTGGAGATATATATTCCTGAATGGTCTCGTGTTGCCATCACTGGCTAATGTCATGATTTTTTCCCTGTCAAACTTTGTCACTTTTGAGGGATGTAAACCCTCGATAGGTGTGATTAACTGTCTGCTCAAAAGGGGCAATTACATAAGAGGCTGTATCAAGATTCCTGGTTGTTTGTTTTGTTGTATTTTTTATTATTATTGTTTTGATGTGAGTTGGTTTTTATTATTATTATTATTATTGATAAAAATGCAGAACAGAAAACTCTCTGTAGCCCAGATTTTATAGGTAGATGATATATTCTACCTTTATCTTACAGAAGTAGGTTATCAATATATATTTTGTGTAAAGTGTTGTTATCCAGAAATTGCTTCAGATTCAGTTACATGTAGAAAAAGATCTTCCCTAACACCCAGATATTGTGTAAAACATATTACAGAAGAAGTCTTTCTCATTTTTGAAAACTCATTATTGGTACAGAACTGTCTGTAGTAAGAAATCTATGTTATATGAGCTTGTAAACCCTGAGGTTTTCTGTAAAAGCACTTAATCTTGTAATGAAATCATGCTTAAATTGAAAAATTAACCACTAGAGTATATTTATGTAAACATATCCTTTTACTTTCACCAAAGAAAGTAAGAGTTGAGGAAGAACAGTATGTCTTCCAGGGCTGAGAAGACAATCAAGAGCCTAAAATATGTTCACACTGTAATTAGATAACTTTTACTGTTTTAGGAAACCCACCATTTGTAGCAGTCTATTGTTCATCTCTGGCCAAAATATTGGGCTGCTCCCTAAGGATTACAGATGTTCATGCAGTAGTATTCATTCTTGTGCTTCAAACCTGTAAATGTAATATTTTATTTGGAAAGCTCACAGAGCCTTTTCTATCTAGTTTGATTTTCTGGATTGAAACTTTTTTTTAAACTAACAGCTTTCAGACTTCTAATTGCTTACTGTTGGTTGACATCTTATAATGGATTCAGAGGACATCTGTACCCTTAATGATGTAAATAAAGATCTGATTAAAATTTTGGAATCACCGAATCAGATGACACAGCTTATCATAAGTGTCAGTAGAATTCTGATTCTTCGTGTGTATTGTTAAGCATTTATATTTAACCCCAGCACAATTCTTCATGTATATTTTAATACTAAATCCCTAATAATTTGAATGGGAATTAAAAGCTTAATTAATTGTGAAAGAATTAAGGGTCTAATTTGCTTTTCAAAACACATCTTTATCACTTATAGCTTTATATATATATTATATATATTAGTACTATTAACTTTGTTACCCAAATATGCAGGTATGCTATAATATGTACCTGAAGATTTGAAAAGATTTGTGTGACTCAGAGGAAGTTACTCAGTTTTTGCCATCTCAGTTACATCAATTCCTTCATTTTATTGATGGTGTGATTCTTATTCACTCCATCAGCTTTTTACCTCATGCACACAAACACAAAAAAAATGAAGTTATGAGCTGATACAACTGGTATCATAAGTCACTACTCTAGTCTACTGGTTTTTAATTTGCTTATAAATTAAACTGTGAAATGGATTTTAAATTTTTTTATTAAAAACACTAAAGAATGTTTCCAGAAGGAGACAAGTGTGCTAAGCTTCCTTCCATGAAGAAGTTTTATAAGTAGGTCATAAACCCCTGAAATTAAGTCAGAAATGCTGACAGACCCCAAACTTTTAGAAGCTCTGTAAGCTCCAGTCTAATCATGTTCTCCCAGAGGGGGAATATCTTTTTCTTGAGACTGAATTGTAGACTGTAAAATTGTTGTTTTGTCACGTAGAGCTCTGAGTATACACTAAAGAAATGTACAGCAAAGAGAAATGTGTTGTTACTATAGCAACTGAAATTCAACAATGTAGTTGAAAATGATTTTTATTTTACTAAATTTATCCTATGAAACATTTCCTAGTCTTGCCTAATTGTGCTATATGATATATCTTTTATGTATTAGCATGGGTCAGAAGCTCTGAAACTAGACAGAAATTGCTGCAGGTAAACAAATATAAACTAATCAGCGATATGTGCCTAGTGAACCTTACATATACTAGGGCATAGAAAAAACTGCACAGAATTAAGCGTCTAAAATTTTCATCTTAGAAGCTGTTTGTTTTTGTGTGAGTATGTGAACAAATTTGCTTATCTCATATAATCCTCTTCTGAGAAAACATCAGTTGTTTGCTGGGATTTTTTTTTAAATTTTTCAGCATTATATCATGATCATTATGACCTTTATATGAAATATTGTTTGTGTTTAGCAGAAGCTTTGACTGAAAACATTTATGGGTTTTGAGAATTGTTATGTATTAGGTATAGAATTTCACTTTTAAATGTTTGCATTTCATAAGGAAAAAGGATATGAAATATAATATTGTTAAAGATTATTTTTGTGCATTGCATACTATAGAGTATATATTGATAGGAAAAAAATCTTTAAACTTCTGTTTGCATTTGTTTCACGGTAAATAAAACCAGAAGAGATAATCCTGTTGTGGTGGAGAAGAATAACTGGAAAGTACCCACAAAAGGTCAATGAGGCTATTATTCTATTTCCATCTCTGCAGTAGAAGTGACAATTTATCTCTGATATACGGATTACTGCTATAGTACATCTGTAATATCATGGAAGTTTTTTATGCTGCACTTGGAAAAAAAAACAACATACAAAAAGTTTTCAGACTTGCTGTGGTCTTCTTGAAGGCATATTAACAATCTTTATTTTGGAGCATTTTATTGTGAACTTCCTTTTATGTTCAAACCTTGTGGATTTCAAACTTGTGTGGACGTTTGTATCTATATTGGTCTGTTTTCTTTCTACTATATTATTTTTCAGTTAACTGACTTTTTTATATTCTAATAAAAGTATTTCATGCTATAATGAGAAGTATTATTCTGTGTTTGCCCATGTATTGGGCAGATAGATTATATGTGCAGTTGATGCCCATCTATTTGATGAGGTACCTGTCAAAAAGGTGAAGATTCCATGGTCTGTGTTAAAAGCAAAATATAGGCTAGCAGAGGCACCTCACAGTGAAAGAGAGAATGCAGGTTTGCAACAATATAGTTAACAGCTTCAAACTACTTCAGCCAAAGAATCAACATAGTATATTAAAATTCATACCATATTTTCAATGCAAAAAAGTGTCTGTCTTTGTTTTAAAAACTTTTGTGAACGAGGTTTGTTGCTTGTAAATAAGCTTTTTAGTCAGATTTAATATCCCTTCAGGCTCAGTTATCCCTAACATCAAATCCGCAAGGAGGACTTTCACTGGTCTGCAGGACCTAATAAAAAAAAAGGAACAGAAACCCCATTTTCTCTTCCATGGCCACTGAGACATTTAACCTTTGAAAGCCAAACTGTTTTCATTCTCCACCTCTGTACATAATACATACCTGGAAGAAGCCTCTATGACTTACATTGTACTATTATTGCAAGTAAATTTTTTTTTCTGTAGTTTCTTATCACCTTAAAGCAATCATGTTTATTTGATGTTAAATATTTACTGAAACTTCTTAAAAAAAAAAACAAAACCACAAACAATGAAAATACAATCAAGCACACACAGACACATATACACCAAAGAAACAAACAAGCAAAAATAAACAAAATTACAGTTTAGTTTCCTCAGGCAGAGCTACATGAAGTCCCATGGTCAGGTAATAGCAACGTGTGGCTCTGTTCCTAAATCAGCATAAATGAACTGCAGTGCCAATCTTTCAGCAACCATCTGCCAGTATTAGAGAACAATTTCCATTCCTCACAGTCAATACAGATTCCTCACATTCATTCTGGAATATTCAAGACAGCAAACAAGACTAACTACTGAAGACCTTGGGAAGAACTAACTCAATGTGCAATTTGTCACCAGATAATTAAAAGTTGTGATTTCTCAGTCTGCCTATCATCACCCTTAATCCTTTGTATTCATATCTTTAAAATCAAATTCTCCTTGCACTCCCTTATATTCATATTATCTATTTTATTTACCCACTTTTCTCCCTTTATCCACATTGCTTATATCGAACAACCCCTGACTATAAAAATATGATTACATTGCAGTTCAGCCAGCTAATTTGAGCTACAGTACAAAGGTTCTAAGACATTAGTACCAGGGCTTCATACAATATG
>JANHFX010021197.1:0-17054 GCA_027560015.1 Chloroceryle amazona | reverse complement strand
ATAGCTTATTTCCAAAATATAGAAAATATACAAACACTAAGAATACTTTAACATTATATATATATTTTAAACTACTTTTAGAAGGTATGTCATCTATATAAAGCATCTTATACACAAATCATTTATTCAACAAATTAAATATTATTAATGTATCGATACCAGAAATAATAGAACATAACAGTTGTATTGTAAATTCTAGGAGAACACTTTCTGAAAGTTGGGTGTAGCAAGCTTGCCATCTACTGATCAAGAGAAAAGACCTTTGTTTGCAATGTATGTTTGTATATCACAATATTTAATTTTAAAACCTCTTCATATGATGAATCAGTACTTCTATATTTAAATAAATGTTTCCAGTACTACAGCAGATCAATATAAAGCCTCAATAGTATTGTGCTAGTGGATGAAAGGAGAGTTCCTGAAGTAGTACTTAAACACATTGAGGAATTTTTCACCAAGAGACATAATTTTATTCTGTATTGGGGGAACTCATCTGTCTTCTCTTGTAACAGTGTATTCCTAATTCACAGATGTTCTGATGAAATTATAACATTATTTTATGAATATATGGAAAAAGCAAATAAATATTCTCACTTTATCCAAATCTTTTCAACTTCACAAAGACATTTTCACTTGTCCCTTGCCATCTGCCAGTTTCACTCTCAGTCAAACCTTCTCAGTGTGTAATGGGAAGTTGCAGAAAATCCATATATCTAGTTTATTTGTTGCTGTACACCCTCATGTTCCATTCAGACAGGTTTAGACACAGAAGGTGAAGTCCACAGTTATGTCATATGTAAAATAAAGAAAAGTCTTTACCTTTTTTTGAAAGAGTCCACCTTATAGATTGGGGCCTTATCTTTACTATTACTATAATTTTTCACTTTATCACCATTAATGGTTTTCATTCATTATATACAATAATATATATACAATAATTATAACAATATGCATAAAAAAACATGAAAGTGGATGATCTGTGACTAAGAGCTCAACAGTGATAGAATTACTTTTTTTTTTTTTAAGCATATCTTTATATTGATTTTGATTTTTGTGTGCCAACATGTAGCATATAATGCCTTCAGAATGAGTGAGGACATAAAACTTCTGAAATTAATAGATCAGAGCAAGATTGAAAAGGAGAGAATATGTTTTTTCCAAGTACACAAAGTTTGTCTTTTCACCTATACTTCTTTGACGGTAACTCGATTATTTAAAGTTTGATTCATATTCATTTGTACTGGTATAAATCAGGAATGGCTTCACTTCAGTTAAGGGATTCAGAATTACCTGTTAACTCAATATTGAATGAATGTATTTTGCTGCAGAAACTCCCTAAAACAGGACTGGGATTTTTAAGTTGCATGGGACTATAACCTAAAGGCTGAAAGTCCCAGAGCCAGTATGATTTGTAGAGACTAAAATATTTCAAGAGATTTGTCTGCAGAAATCAATAAGCTTTGTGAAATAAATTTCCTATCTGTCATTCAAACTCTTTACCGCAAATACGGTACTTGGATTTGTACACCAAGCAGGTTAAAAATCTGTCCTTGGGAAGGGGTAGGAGGAAATCTGCAAGATTTAGGATATTTTGCTTGTTTGTTATATTTGTTACATTTGCCTACATTTCTCTAACTTTCAGAGAGTAACCTGAAAGTCCTCTGCATTTCTGGGGACAGATAGGTCAATCTTTATTGAGTGAAAGCTTTGAGTCTCTTGGGGCAAATGACTCATATATGCACTACATGTCAACAGGAGTACATCACAGCATGAAAGCTATTCCAGAATGCTTTGCACTTCAGCTCTCTGCAAACACCCTGGCTCATCTGCCTCATCCACACTTCTGCAAGTGCTAGAAAAGAGATTCACATGGAAGAGATCTTCGACATCTCTTTTGCTTTCCCCAGGATCCCATTGGCATCATGTTTCTGTTGACACCCCTGGTAAAGCCTGGATCCTAAAAAGATGTATCAATAGCATCGACAAGGATCCACAAGATGAGTAGGTGATAGGTGAAGTTGCTAGTGTGTGATGGGACAGTAGCACTATTATGTAGACTGTTCCCTTTTCCATGCCTCACTTTTCTTTTTAAATGAATCATTTAGTTTGTAATAAAAGAGACTTTGGACGTGTAATAATCTAAAATATATTAAATTTGGAAAATTGGAGTTGGTGACCTCTATGTAAAATGAGAATAAACTAGTAGACAGCCCTTAAGAATATCTAAGATCATAGTTATTTTTCTGTGCCATCAGAGCTACAAGGAAACTGATAAAGAAGAATAGTTTCATAGTTTCATAGCATAGCATTTTTTCTCTGCCTTTAAGCAAATCAAAGACAAATATTTACACATTAGACAGAACATCTAAAGTGAATGGCATGATCAGCCTACTACTGTTGTATTGTCAAAATAATAAGGCTGTACATATTGGGAGAAACATAAATAAGTAAAGCTTTTTAAGTGTTTTAAGATAAAGGTGTGAGTGTTTCAGTGCCAAAGTAAATTTAAAATAAACAAAATCTGATATTCATATACACTTAAGCACAGGTATCAGAATCAGAGAAATTGAAAAAATATTACAGAAATATTTGATCTTTGAAAAGAAGCTTATTAAAAAGGGTCAGCTTCATTTTTGTAAGAAAATATTAAAATTTTTAAGTAGGACAGCTAGCATGGAGAATAGCACAATGATAATTAAGTAATAGATTCTAGATATTTCTGCCGAGTTTAAATAGAAGATTAGGTAAATATGGGATATAGTACTTTAGCAAAATTGCTGTAAAGTCAACTTTTAAATTGATTACCATTATACTGCCAAAGATGCCACGTCAGAAATACTTATCAGAGTATATTTAATTGCATTACTCATGTAGATCCAGCTTCTTTAAGCTTTCCATATGGTACAACACTACATACAGATCTGAAAAATATGAACAAACTTTTGCTTTTTCTCAAAGCTCAGGTACAATTTCAAATAGAGAAAAACAGGCACAGCTTACTGATTTAGTCTTTTGTCTGAACTGAATTTGATGCAGCATCTCCTGAGTGTTACAAAGCTTATCTACAATCAAGTTATTTTGCATTTCAGGGTGGGGTGGGAGGAGGTGTGTGTGTGTGTCCCCCTCAGGCAGCAATAATTCATCTTGCTGGATTTTTTTTAAGTGGCATTGCATTGTAAATCTTAGCATAAGATGCATTAAAGCAATTAAATATGTCTTCAAAGAGACTCATTATATTTGATTATGACCTCCCTTTTTTGTTTTCCACTATAAATTTGGTTTCTAATACTTTCACAACTGACCTTTTAAGAATGATTGTAGCTCAGATAGATTGATAAAGTTTATATTCATACGGTTTTAAACAAGATTTTTGAAGCAATTAGCATTCTGCATGATTTTATTTTTCAACATATAATTTAAAAGTCTCAAGCTGTTGCTGGTATTATTTCTGTGACTTACTTCTTCCCTGCTGTTCAGTGAGAAAGATGAATATATGATTCCCTTATTGCCTGTACAGTCTTATTCTTAGTGCCAAGTCTAGAAATTTACATCAGAACTACTCTGCTTTCTCAAACATAACATATGTCTATTTATTCAATACAGTGGACCAAATCTACCACTATGTTTTCTTGGTTTTACCTGTCTGTAATTCATCCAGGAATTACACTGAGGAAAGACACAACGTAAACAAGCAGTAAGTCAAAATCATTTTATTTTTTAAAACAATAGAAGAAAGCAAGCAATTCATGAATCACTGCAAGAGGTTGTTAAAGCTGTTGGGTCTTATGAAAGAAATAAATCTTTAGGACTAGGTTAAGAGCAGTCTCTAAATAAAACAAGGGTGACTGACAGATGTTAACCCATTTCCAAGGTGTTCTGCTGCTCATATTGATACAGTGATTGAAAATAACTCACACCATTCCTAGAGCATGAAGTACAGAGAATAAGGGTTCTACAGATGCTGTAAATTATATCTGCTTCTTCTAATACAAAATATATACTGTCTTAATTTTTCTTTTCATTTTTTACCAAAGTCTTCCATCATAAAAGTATTTATACGTGAATTTATAATTTTTTTATAGCTACATAGTAACTAATGATTATTTATTAATCATAGTTAATGCATTATTATACACAATTTATGGGCATATTCCTAAATAAATAAACTTGTTTTTCTATATTTATTTTACATTTTTAAAAATCCAAGGAAAATTGAGCATAAAACTTTGTCTTACTGCAAAATTGAGACCAGATTATTTTCTGATTACCATCATCTCTAAAATTCTGAGGTTTTGTTACCACTGCATTATTTATCATGTAAAGAAAAAATGCCAAGGTAAATCTATACACTATGTGTTCAGTTATTGGTGTGTTTAGTTCAAATATGCTTTTCTGTCAAAGCAGACATCCATTATTTTATTTATGCTGCAAAGCATTCATGATTTGCTTCCAAAACTACATTTGATTTTATCCTTTAAGGTTGTAGTATAATACTGGAACAGCAATTCCGGACTTATGATGTCTGCCTGCAGCATCAGGATTTGAAATTGATTACCTAGTCCTTAACTGCGGCCAGTGCAATTAGGCTGTGGCCCTTCACACATCACTTAGCTGATGCTCTGTTGCTGAACTGTGAGGAGCATCAGTAGAAACCCAGGTTATAACAGCAATTTCTTGTTAAACACTGATATACTTTCATCCTTACTATGAAGTTGTTATGTACTAACAGATTTTCTTTGTTATCAACAGTGTATAAATCGTACTCTCAGTATTTACTTTGTGCAGTTTGATTAAAATTTACAAAAAGTTGTCTTTCTGTGCCTTCTGGATGTGAAATAATAAATGTTTCACAATGAGGAATACAGTATAAAATTTCACTAAGTGAAGCCACAAAGCCTTCTAACTTACATTAGGTAACTGTGCTAATTAGTTTATTTTATATGTCTTCATTTGTATGCTTGTGTGCCCAAGCAAATTTTTACACTGATTTTATTATTAGAGGCATTGTGTGAATACTGACATGAAAAGTGTTTCTGGACAGGTTTTACTTTTTCCTTATGAATGGAAGTGGAGGTAAAACAGAGTGAATGACAGAGGGAAGCCATATTCCTAAAACCTGATATTTGTTGAGCCTTAATTTGCAGTGAATAGGGAATGATCAAAGGATCAACATCACAGAAATAATCCATACCGCAAATAAGTTCAGCAATTAATTTCTGAGGGCATTAAATATTGCCCTTGTTCCATCTTCTACACTCCTGTTGTAGAAGTCTATTTGTCCTGAGGATGAGCACCTGTTTTGAGAGTATATAGTTTAAAGAATGTGTGTGCTTTTGTATAATGAACAGAGAAATGAGAGGTTAAGGCTTCAGGAGATGAAGAATTTTACCCTTCTCCCCTTAATGCTCTGGAAAAATTTCCAGTTCTTCCCTTAACATGAGAATAAACCCTTCTATTTTCCTTTCCACACTCCTGTAAGTGATCCCACACTCTTGTAAATGACTTGTCTTTTTCAGAAAATGCTATCTACATGGTTCTCTGTATATATGAACACACATGCTTAGAAGGCTAAGTACATGCATTATTTGTTAATCCCAAATTTTAAGGTTGGATATATCCATTAGCAACACGAGGTTAAGTTTCTGGTAGGTAAAGACAAGATTAAATTTCATATATAGTAGGACTTAAGACATATAGATGAGGTGCTTAGGAACATGGTTTAGTGATGGGATTGACAGTGTCAGTTTAGTGGCTGAACTCAATGAACTTATAGGTCTTTTCCAACTGAAACCATTTTATGATTCTGTGTCTGACATTTTCATCTTTTCCACAGAGGGTTTTGATCCCCTGCCTGAAGTAGTTTCTTCCAGTTTCTCTTCCCAAAACATTTCAGTTATATAACCACTATGTAGAAATCCAAGTGTGACCATATTTGCAGTCATTGCATTTCTGACCTAGTTTTTTAGTACAATCTTCTTGTGTCAGTAATTATTTCTAGTTCGACATGATACAGCTGTATCATCTCTGGGAGTAAGTTCTGCTAGAGGGAAACAGTTATATAGTCACCAGGGGAAAAGAATGGGATTGAAGTCCAGCTTTACTGAGATGGTCCATGACTTCTTGTATTAACTTTATCACCATATTAGTTGAATTGTTTAAGGTTGACAAGGTAAAAAACTTATGATGACAAGTTTTTTTCAGTGCTGCCTCTAGTACCTGTTCCAGTTATGTTCAGAACCTAAACCAGAATGAAAAATGATAAATATGTAGTCAATCACTAGGGGTTCTTGGAAAAATCTAGGCTGAAAAAATGTTAAGTAATTTATTGAATTCTAAATCTAATTTCAATCCTTAAAACAAACAGCATGAGATATCATAGAGGAAGTATCCTGAGTTACTGTAACCATTAGTCTTCATCTTCATTGTTATGGTGGAGAATGTAAACTTAATCTGAAAGATTTTATTAAATTTAAATATGATTTGACTTCTACTCTGTTTTACGCCCTCGTTCCCCACCTGGAGTTCCTGGGTTGTACATAGAGACTGACATTAACAGGAGTGAAATCTTAACATCTTCCATAAACACTGATTGACACAGATATCTTCTGCAAATGTAACTTGCAAAAGAGAAACATTACACTGTATGTCAGCCTTTAAGAGTGCTTGTTAAAAGAGCAGTGGTGAGAAAGACTTTGAGTCCCGGCCTTGAGACTTGGAGGAGGTTGTCCTGTTTCAAGTGGAAACAGAGCTAATTCTGTTCAGTGATTTTTACTTTTCAGTTCAGTACTTCTGCTACCCACAGACAGGAGGCCCCAGTTCTTAGCATAACGTATATCAGAGTACTATGCAGAAACACCAAAGTTAAAGTTGAATGCAACTAGCTTGGAAATTGTAGGAGCAAGATAATTTTATATTACTTCAATTTTGTACTACTTCCCGTGGACATACTTTCAGAGTTCTACATATATCTACAGAGATTCAAATGAAAGAGAAAAGACATGGGATATCTCCTTGAAGCTTTTTTTGTGGTGCTCCTCCACCCACTTCCCTTCCTCCCCAGGTGAATTTTTCATATGAAATGGATAGTTCATTATTACATAGGAGCATATTTTTGGTCCTGTTTCATCTTTCTTACTCGGCTCCTGTCCAGAAGATTTTTGTATCCATGTATAAAGGTTCAGTAAAAAGAGAAGAAATTACTGTCCTCCCCAAATAAATGGCAATCTTCTGGTTTGGAATCACAAGAAGTGGATCTGAATTTCTTTTGTCAATTTGAGGTTTGCATTTCGTTCCATAGATGAATACTGTATTCACTAAAAAGTCTGCATTCAAGGCACCCCAGTGTTATGCAATTAGCTTATGCTAAAATTACAGCTTGCTGTAATTTAAGTTTGGCTATGTTTCATTTAGGTTGTAATTTTGATTTGAATCATATCCACAGTGACTCCCAACATTTTTAAAGGCTGTATCCCATGCTTCATGAAGTCTGCATAGCTCCTGCCCCTCCATCAGAGATCCTTCTGCCTCCTTCTCACTCCCTATCAGCTCTGCTAGTAGCAGTGATACTGAGTCTATACTTAACTGCATCTGTCTCAAGATATTCAAGTACTTGCCTTGCTCCCCAAAGCTGTTGATACAGGAACACTGCATAGACATTTGACTTAGCCATATAGAGAATTAACATGGGCCTAGCAGAACTAGTTTGTTGGAATCTTATTTATCCTCACGTGCCTAATGTGCTTTTAGTTCACAGCGTAGACACTTTGTGCCAACTGGAACAAACATTTGTATATATATGAAACTATATGTAGAAAGAAAACTGCACATTAGCTTTTTTTTTTTTATCCCCTTTTATGCTTGTTTATTTATTTATTTTTTTCTGTCTTCTAAACAAATTCAGGTGTTAAGTAACCTGCATGATAACTTTCAACAGGTTACAACTTTTAACATGATGCTCATGATTTTTACTGCTCAAGCAGTATCACAAATTAATTTGCTTTTGCTTTTGCTTTATTAAACTGTCTTTATCTTGGTCCACAAGGTTTTTTCCATCTTATTTTCTCCCCTTTTTATCCTGCTGAGAAGGAATGTGTCAGAGCAGCTTGATCGACACCTGTCATCCAGCCAAGGTCAAACCACCAGTTCCTTTTGCTATACAACATGAGGCACAAGGAATTTGACATAAGGATAGTAGTTGGGAGAGTTAACATGTAAAATATTATCTAAACAGAGAGAGCAGAAAGATCATGGGGAATTTTGGTTATTGTAATTGTGGTAAAGGGACAAGGGGTGGATTGCGTATAATTGTCCACTTTCATTTGGTATTGCATTCGTGAAATTTTGGCTTTGGTGTGGGAAATTCTTTTTTGTTGACCTAAGTGAAGTTTGTTAAGATTGTGTGATGAATATGGATTTTAATGACAATTCGTAAATACACAATTTACAGAGGCAAATGTATTGGGTTAGTGTGGCATAGTGAGGGGGCTGCAGAAGTGGCTTCTGTAAGAAGATGCTAGAAACTTCCTCTATGTCTGATAGGTCCAATACCAGCCACCTACAGGATTAATCTGCTGCTGGCCAAGTCCGAGCCCATCAGCGATGTTGGTGGTGCCTCTGTGATAACATATTTAAGAAGGGAAAAAAAAGTTGCTATGCAACAAGAATTGCATCTGGAGAGAGGAATGAGAATACGTGAGAGAATTCTGCAGACACCATGGTCAATGAAGGAGAGGGAGGCAGTGCTCCTGGTGCCAGGGCAGAGATTCCTCTGCAGCCCATGGTGAAGACCATGATGAGTTAGGCTGTCCACCTACAGCCTATGGAGGTTAAGAGTGGATCAGATATCCACCTGCAGACCATGGAAGACCCCACACTGAAGCAGGTGGATGTTCCTGAAGGAGGCTGTGACCTCATGAGGAAGCCCACCCTGGAGCAGGATGCTAGCTAAAACTTTTTTCTTTAAGTCAGTGAAAGCTTGCAGGATTCTGTTTTTTCCTTTTCTAAGTATAAAGTGCTCTCTGTGTATGCGTCTTTTAAAGTAATCCTTTAGCTGAAAGATTTCAACTCTTTATTGCTGGTCTCATTACTAGGAAATAGAAGTGAACTCTTGAGTGATTTTCATAATTTATATAAAAATTCTTATTTTTTTGAAATCTCTATTGGGACTATATTTTTTTCCCTCTCATTTAGTTTTGGGTATTAATATTTTATAAAACTTAATTGTAATTTAGTATGAAAGATATGTTGACCTCTGGGTAACAGTTATTTTCAGTGCAAACTGCATTGAAATGCAGTGAGAATGTGAATGTAGTATTGAGCAATACTATTATGAAAAGAAAGGATTTTCATTATCCTGTGTTGTGCTGAAATGTGCAGTACCTAAGATTCTCTAAAGAATATTTTCATGTGAGGACACTCTGTGTACATTTTAAAAAACATTGCAGCTGCAAAGATCACTGTAGAAAATATGTGAGCTGGTGCATTAAAGGTAAAGGATTTTGACAAAACAGTGTTATATTAGAATGGAGACACATTAAAATTGTTACACGTTGGATCATATGGCTACAGATCTACATCAGCCTGTTCATACATATCATTGTCTTACCAGCTTTTATGGTATGTTTAGCAGCTGGCATTCAGCTTCCAGTGGCAATTTCTGCATAGCATGCTAACATACTAAGGATTCTATTGTTTTCCTACATTTACTCTGTACTGAACTGCATGTATTACAGCTTACCATAGACAAATGTTGCATAGCACAGAAGTAATTCAATGATAAATCCTAAAAAAAAGAACTAATCAGAAGGAGATTAAAATAGCTTCCCAATTTTCCTAAATAATGAATTGACTTAAGGCTGTGATGCTTTTTCTCTCAATGGCAAAAGAAATGAACTGGGACATATAACTGTAAGAGAGGAAACTATTCTGCAATTCATGGCTTTATAGCCTCCTGGCTATCCTGCAGTGTGTAAATTATACCCTTTTGTATCGAGTGTATTTATGGATGATCTGTGGTTCTGTAAGGGAAGCACTAAAATGTGTTTATTATTAGCTAGTTTAGGCCATTGGACTGGCCAGAGGATTAGGACCTAGAGACTCTTTAACTCTGTGATCTTCTACAAAATACTTAATCACCCTCTGCTGACATTAATATAATTTACTCTTTGGTGTTTACTGCCTCATCTGTAAGAGAAGTATAATACTTATCAACGTCACAGGGATGGTATAGGATTAATTACTTAATAGTTACACAGTGATGTAAAAGGCAAAACATTCTGTTGACTTCACAAATACTGAAATGTGACACTGTCAGCTTGTTTCTAGTTGAAGGTGGAAAGAGACGGTATCTATTGTGTCAGTGATAACATGCAGCATTTTGTGTTTCCTGAAAAAAAAATAGGCTTTTACAGCAGTAGCTTAGCTTCACTTCTGGGCAAATTTTATACCCTGTGTGCAGTTTGAGTAAGCTGGTCATGGGAAAAAAAGATTGAATAATGTTAAGTAGAAGCTTAACAGGGGAGTGCAGTCATACACAAGAAAAACAAGATAATAAATTTGGGAGATTCACAGATTTGTCCTTTGCTCTGTATATTGAAAGACGTCCTAAAATGCAGGTTGTTTTCAATATTTTTATACTGAAAACTTTTTGTTGTATAATCTTTCTATAACTAGATAGACATTATAATGTACAAAATAAGTTCATAAACTTACTGTTTTTCTTGCAGTAAATGAGGATCTAACAGTTAATACCCATGCTGACAGTAATGAAAGAATTTTTAAAAACCTATCCTGTAAAAGACTATTACATTTTGAATCTACATCATTTGAACACTAGAACTGTTGAAGAAAATGATACATTCTTCAAAGCAACTTGTTCTAACTGTTTTTATTTTGGCCATTTTGCCAAAGTCAAAATGGCATTGCTACCTTATACGATGCAAAGTATCTTAACTTGTACTAATTTTGAACATCAACAAGCATCACATTTCCAAATTCTAAATTGATTGGTGTATTAAATTGTAATAATTCATTTTGTACTGAAGAAATCTGTGAAGTAGAAGAAAGAAGTAATGATGTAACTCTGAAGAAGAGAAAGACATTCAATGATGAAATAGCTTTGCATATACTCTGATAATTGAATTATATAAATATGTAGAGATTATTTTAATTTCTAGAATTTCTAGCCATTTTGAAATACATATATATTTTGATTCTTTTTCTTTTCTCTTTCTCATTTTTTTCCCTTTATTGCTATTTGGATGTTTCTGTTTTTTCAGAGATAATTTGGAATTTGAAAGAAATATAAATTAATTGTTTAACATTAAGATGGCTGTTGGAAATTTGGTTAAAAAAAAAGAATGCAAGGCTGCAATAGGCTGCCAATGTGATCTTGAGTTAAACTGTAAGAATATTACTAGATTAGTACTTCTAGCATCTAAAATAATTTTTTTTTTTTAAATAGTTTCTCAGCTATGTGTGGAAACATTTAAATCAGTTAAAAAATTCCACCAATGTTATTTCATTCATCATCATGTACTGACTAGTTGAATCAGTTCATAACTGAACAAAACCACAACCAAACAGAAGAGTACATGTGTCTCCCTAGTTTCATTTCTGGCTTCCTTTACTGGATTATACTACTCCTTTTTGTGCTCCACTGAGTTATTATTTACATTTCACTTTAGCTGTAGGGAATAGATTTTTACCATTCCTCTTCAATCACTTAGGTATGCACCACTTTTTGAAAAATATTAAAGAAGAAATGTGAAATTCCTGGGACATTTAATTGCCAAAGACATTCCACTGTACAACTGAAGAAATGTAATCAAAAGAGTAACAATGAAGGTGCTAGCACACTTGGGACATAACAGAGAAGTCTTCTAATATGGAAAGGAATGACTGAGTTTTATCATATTTTGAATAAAGAAATAGAAAAGGCTTGAACTAAGAATGAAGTGTAGCCTGCCTAGAGCAGACAAGCAACATATGTCACATCATTCTATATATGTGACATGCTTTGTCCATTGAACATCAGCTACGTAAATCTCCCTCAGTTCTGTGGATAAGCTGCAACCAGCTGCTATCCAGATTTTTTTTTTTTTATTTTACCATGGTAATGAGAAGGATTTATTCTTATTTTCTAATATCAAAAATGCTAAAAGGAAGTTCAACAAGGAATTATGATTCTGATCCCAAATATAATACATCTGGGTAAATTTACATATCTGAGTAGCTGCATTGCCTTTATTATGATTATTCACATGAGTAATACAAAATATAGATGCTTACAGATCAAACCTAAGGCAGCATTATATACATTATGCATTTTACTTCACTGAGAGACTAAAGGCATAGTGTAAATCAGTAGTCCCCCAGCTGTATGCAAACAGAAAAAAGCATTATTAGTTATGTTTCTTACTTTCCTTTCAAAGCAATGTGAATACATTTGCAAAGTAGTAATTGACAGAACTCAGTTTCATGCAGTCTTCTGTGGTTTTATCTACTTATTCAGTTTCAAACTCATTATCATCTCACCCTGTGTATTCATAAATTACATATAACTCTCATCAGATTTTCACTAGATTGTCTAAACTGTTGAAAAGTACAAAAAGCTACAGTAGCACTAATTCTAGTCACATCATATCCATAATGTGCTGCTGCACAGTTTTATGAGGCAATAATGTAGTTCCAGTCTCAGAATAAAGTGTTCTTTCTTCAGCCTCATAGTTTGGGAACAGGATTATAACCTCATAAAAAACCACAATAGTACTATTATCATTTAATTAGAAAACCAGACATACTAGTGTACCTGTTTACTGTAGTTTTATTATACCACTTCTGTAACTACTATCATTCCACATCAAAAAAAAAAAAAAAAGTGTTTCCAAAACTTGTTATTTTTAATTTGTGTCCTACAAGGGAGAAATCAGATTTTAAATATACAGAAATCTACACAGCTAACACAGATGGGACATCTACTGAAAGCAATATGGGTTTAGTCTTATGCAATTATACTGTCCATAATTATTCCCCCTGTCTTGCCTAATGCCATGTGGTATTTAAAGTCATGACTCTAACTGACTTTAATGGAAATCAGATAGCTAAAACCATTTGAAAGTGAGACTTTGAGAAAAATGTATAAAATACAGACAGGAAAATAATCCCATTACAAGCCCATTCACCTTTTCTGCCTTTCTCATAAAGATGGTTTTCATGGTAATTCACAGTCCTAACCCTTCTCTAGGGAATTATTCCCAAACAAAACAATGCTTTAATCAGAAAATAATAAAATTGCAATCAGTTTGCATTCATATTGCACAGGTATAAATGGCTACTCAAAATGCCATGCAATCAGGATAATAGCTTATTAAAGGCATATGAAGACAGCAAAAGACACCATCAATGTGAACAATATTATGAAGACTAAAGTTAGTTTGATTGGGATAAAGTGTTTATCCTGACGTTCATTTATACATTAGTATGGTAAAATAATAAATAAATACATAAGTAAAAAAAAAAAAGGGTGCAAGTAAAAGGGCATTAAAAAGATATCTCTGATATCTGACAGCATAAACATTGGGCAGGGTCTCTTATAAACTTAATGTATAGGTAAGAAAGGCCACGTACAGTCAAACTACTCCCTTCTTTGGTAGTTTTAGACATGCCAAGATGAAAACGTAGTTATGCATGTGCTGACCACAGATATTTAAAGGGGTGTACAAATTTGCTAAATGTTCTACTGAAAATTTTCTCTGCAGATTTTCTTTGCTTACAGATTTGTTTTTGTGTTGATGCTTCCGACATCATCAATTTCACTGTTAACCTGAATCTTACTGATTATGGTAATGGTTGGTCGCAAAGGAAAAAGTCTTTAAGAGACTTAGACTGAAATAAGGGTACAATAATGATTTCTTTTTTCATAAATTTATTCTTATGACGTTTTTTGTAGGTGAAATCACCACTGCTTAGATAATCTAAAGAAAACCTCAAAGGTATAAGATTTTAAGATGTGGTTAAGCAATGTCCACCATTTTTTCATATTTTTTTTATGCAAGGTTGAACTTTATAGTTATGTTTCTTTACTTTTGATATGAAAGTTATGGAAAATATATAAAAGCCCACTGTACACTTTTTAAAAGGCAAACTCTAATGATTTCTTAAGAACTGATAAGTCGATTTGCAAGTTTGTCAGATACATTAAGATCTCTGGATAGAAGGTTATGTAAGTGTGACTTGTAGTCACCATTATCTCACATCTTATAAATTCAGGTCAGAAATATTTAAGGTGTTTGCTTTTGTTAGGTGTTTTGGTTTGGTTTGGGTTTTTTTTAAGAGATAAAATAGAAAAAATGCATTAGGAATGCTTTAGGAAAAAGGTTGTGATTATTTTTCGTTCACATTTTAACAACCATATTTATGCATTTTATAGCAAGCTATTTCTTGTTCAGTGTTACTGTGCTGATGAAAACACAATTATTAAAATAACAACTGCAACTAATATTAAATTAATATATAACCCTATAACATATAGGTATATTATAGATAATAAAGAAGAAAAAAACCCCTGTATTTTCTTTCTTCACTAACCATCAAGGAGTTAGGATGTAACATTTTGTAAACCTCTCCAAATTTATCAGCAACTTTGTTTTTAAAGAAAAAAGATCATTATTCTGCCTAAGTAAACTATCTGAGTGAAATGAAAAGGAGAAATATTGACTAAAAATATACTAAATGCATAATACTAAGAATGTTATTTGTGTTAGCTGAAAGATAATTGATATAATTGTATTTGATGCATGACTTGCCTTAGATAACTAAAGTCCTTTCATAGATCTACTGAAATTTGCATACTTTTTAGTAAAGTACATAATTAAAGTATATTTGTACAGATAAGTGCATTCATACAATGTGCATACAGAAGATCTAACATTTGTACTTTGTTCAAAGACTAGTTCAAGAACTTATACAGAAAAATTTCTGATTCTTAGTACCATCTTCCAGAACAAAGCATTTTAGATGCAACTGCAAACCAATTCAGTTTCAGAAATGAGAAAAAACAGGTGAGCCTTTTTATATGTGCCAAAATAAGAAAGAATTAGAGGGATTTCAGTTAAGACTCAGTGTAGAGCTTTGAAACCCCGATTCTGGAAAAGAGGGAAGATATTGGTAGTGAAGCCTTTCTCATCCTACAAATTAAGGCATGGTACAAATTCATGTGTTGCTTTTTCATTTATTATTAAATGAATATTGGATTGTCTTTGAAGCATATACTTCAGCTGATCTGAAACAGAAATTTATTTTTTACCTTTGTGGAATTCACTCTTGTTCTGCATCTCTCTAGACAAGTTAAACTTCACTGGCAATATATTCCTTGTTTTCTCTGGTTTTTAGTTCCACTCTACAGGTACTGACAAAGCTTGTAAACAGAGATAGCATTTGAAAATTCATGTCGACGTCAGAAAACTATAGTAACAACTGATTCTCATTTGTTTCAACTTTATGGGTTTTTTTACATTTTCAGTAACAATGGAAAAAAACCCAATATTGTCTTTGAATTGTTTTAATTACTTGATCCACATCTCATCTAATTCTTGTTATTATTATCTCTTTTGCTTTCTACTCAAAGTAATTAACAAGAACAACATATTTTTGCTCTTCGTCTTCTCACTTTTCATCTTGTTATCCTACCTTTGGTTGACAGTAAGTCTTTCTGTAGTTCCTAAGAAATTAATAACATAAATTAATAAAGTGATGTTAGTATCAGTTAGCTGTATATAGAATATATTCCTGTCATGAAACAATGAATATCTACTAAAGAAGGATGTTAAGAGATCGACCCCTACATTGCTACAGCCATCTTTCAGATAGTTGTAGAGTAATAAGGTCTCCCCTGAGCCTCCTAGGTCTCCCCTGAGCTTCCTATCTCCTTCAGACCTGGTGCTATATCTGCCAGCCACACATGCTATCTTAGCTACTTTCAGGCAGCACAGACATGCTTGGGATTTGACAATTGAATTAAGTTTTTTTATTCTCCAACCGAGTCTTGGTTTGTTTATCTCACTTTTCTCTGGATATGGAATATTTTTTTGTCCTTCTTTGAAATGCAGTAGTTGTAGGAATTCCACCTCTTGCGTCTTGAACTCCAAATTTTGAGAAGACCTCAAAATAGCCCTATCAATATTGTGCCCAGAGTATAAATTATCTCACATCATGTTCATTACTACCTCTAGCAGTAGGATGAAGTAATAAGACTCAGTTCAAACAGCTGACTTGAGGAAGTAGTTAAAGATTTTATTTTCTTGGTCAGTAGAGATGATTATATAAGAAAACACCCCAGATATTATATTTTGAACACTCTTTACCTCTTCTCCTGGGAAGCTGATGTGAGAAAATATTTGACATCTTTCTATATAGAAATTTATATTTATTCATTCCTTCCATGCAATGTGGGTGTAGATGTCAACTAAGATATGAATTATAGATCGCTGATTAATGATTTTAAAGGATATCTTACTAAGTCAATGCATAAAGATGACATGATTAGATTTGCTAATATACCTTCTCATGTTCTTTGTGGAAAGCTCCCAAATTTTGTCAGACTGTGAACTATGCATTTATTCTAAACCTTGGATATTATGACATACTACAGTAATGTTGTTAGTGGAGCTGAGATAAGCAAACATGATCATTTGCCTTTCTTTGTGTCAGTTTTGAATGAAGATACATTTGTAGTTTATTTATATGTCTCGTGGTTTTATAGGAAAGGTGAATTAAGAATCTATCTGCAAACTTTTTACAAAACCTGCTGTAAAATTAGTACAAAATTAGTTTGGAAGTCATATTCACTGTTAATGGGAAAATGTAAGAAGGCACCACAGGAATAACTTTGGATTCATTACTATTCATTAAATACTTAATGTTATAAGGGGTTTTCTATAATTCCCAACAAGAAAGGACAGCCAATATGTTAAAGACTGGGTGTGACATTCAGGATGTCTAGTGCTTGTCTCAAACAATCCAAGAGATAAGTGCTGTACTTAGGCACTCAGGATATC
>JANHFX010021195.1:0-15445 GCA_027560015.1 Chloroceryle amazona | reverse complement strand
TCACCTTTTTAGAGGAACACAGTCTAATTCCTTTGAGGCATTTCACAGGTGTTTACCTCTTGGTTCCTAATATTTCTCTTCCAATTTATTTTAATATTATAGGTTTATAGGTAATATAGGTAATATTATAGAGATTAAAATGATGACAGAAGTTTTTGTTTTCAAGTATTAATATTTCTAATGTTATCATACTTTTATGTTAATCAGTCCAAGAGACCTTCTCTGGAAAAGTGTTTTTCTTGTATATCCCATGTCCTATGTTATCGTGTAGTCAAATATATATCTGGAATGAACAGAATCTTGTATGCTTACTTCTTATGGAAGCTTTCTCAAACTAAAATCTTAGTAGTTGTATAGGGCATTCCTATGTATCAAAACGATCACATCAGATTAAAATGAGAACATGCTTACAGCTTACTCAACTGCTTCTTAAGAAGAGAGATGCCAGAGTTGAATTTGTTGACAGTTCTAAAGTTAATACAAAGCTTTACAGTCTGCATAGTGCAATTTTGAACTTGAGTAACAGTTCACATGCATTGCATTCTGCACCAAGGTTTCTCTAGTTTTCTTATGGCTACAAGGATATTTCAGGACAAAGCTTCTGAGTTCTTATCACTAAGATTTGGGGCACAATTAATTTTCATTTGTGTTGGAGACAGCAAGTAGAACCTTCAGCCTGCCAGTGTGATGGTCTTAACATCTGACCATCCAAAACAGGATTTGTTTCTTAGTCCTTTTTATTCTTTATAAAAACCTTTGTGTTCTGACTGATAAAGAGTATAGAATAGAATAGTTGTTCAGTTGGAAGGGACCTACAGCAGTCATGTCTTTAACTGCCTGACTACAGGGCTGACCAAAAGATAAAGCATATTATTAAGCATATTATTAAGGGCATTGTCCAAATGCCTCAAAGATTAACAGGATTGTGGCATCAACCACCTCTCTAGCAATCCTGTTACAGGGTTTGACCACTCTCTCTCTAAAGAAATGCTTCCTAATATCAAGTCTTAACCTCCAGTATCCATCTGCTTAAAGTAGCTTTCTCAGACCTTCTGAGATCATGAGAAGTTTGTTATGTTTTTAAATAATTTAAATTCCTTTATCCAAACATACACATGGCCCTTCTTAAGGTGATGAAACCTTATTTTTGAGGTACTTTATTTCAGAGAAGTCCTTTGGAAAAGGTAATATTGTGTTTGTTTAGTGTAAATGAGCTTTAGGTCTTTTTAAACTAAATTCCATAAGAAATTGGTATTTGTGTTGTGATATAAGCTTTATGAATTGTATAATGCATTGCCAATGTTCCACCTTTCCTTATTACAATTATTCTGATGTTACTTTTTTGTGCCTGTGAACTAGCAAAACTAAGACTAAGAAATCAGGAAGAACAGTGTGATATTGCACTTAAGAAAAATGAACACAAAGAATAATTTCGTATTTGATCATATTGTAGGTACAAGCCTGTGCAGAAAGTGGATGGTGTTGCAGATGGTTTCACAGGAAGTGGTCAACAAACAGGCACATCTGCTGAACAAACTATAATTGCCCAAAGTCAGCATCATCAACAGTTTTTAGGTATGAAAAGATGTGTTATTCCCACTTTATTTAACCCTATTATTGCCATTAACATCAAGTCATAGTAATGCAATAATTATTTTAGTTATGTTGCCCTGTTTAAAACTCACTGATAACAGAAAAAAAAGATACTCATAAAAGCTATATGTTCTATATTGTAAGACTTCTGAAATATTTAATATGCATCATGTAGATATAAAAGTAAAAAAGTACAAAATCCACTTGCATGGTAGATTTAAAATATATTGCAAGGTGATTGTGATGAAGCATTTCATACAGAAACACATACTGAAAAACTTTCCATAAAAGCTTGATAATTTCTATTGTCTTCTCAATTTTTTCGAATATGCACATAAATTTGGATTATATTTTTGAACTGCAATTGTGTTGACCATTGACAGGAAGGTGTACTGAGTTTGTGCTGCAATGTTATAAATGGAAAGAGACAAATAGTTAAAACCAGAAATCCAAGGTTTGTGTTTACAAATGAGCATTTTGTGCATTCATTGATGTAGCTAAGCATATTGATTTCTCAGTTGTGGAAGCAAATGGCAATTTACTAATTTGCCCATGTGAAAAGAGCATACTAAATGTGTTATTGCAATAATTGTACACTTAGGTTTGAGTTCATATATTGGAATTTTGAAGCACCACATCCTTTGTCCTAACTTTACTGTTACTGAAATCATCGGGAACCTTACTCTATAGTTTCCATGGTTTTGAATTTTCCCTTCCCCTGCCGCCTCTATTGACAGTGCATTTTTACCCCCATACGAGTAAATTTCTTGGAAGTATTTATGAGAAATAGTAAAAGCACATGTTGACTACTGTTGCATGTCTTGTAAATTTCAAATAAATATATTCTTCTGAGTCTACTAAACCCTAACATGCATGACAATGTAAAAAAAAAATTCAGTTGATCAAAACAAAAGCTATTAAATTATATTAATCTCTAACATACTGACATGAGCATTCTGCTTCATTCTGTCATATTATGAAAATGTGGCTTAGCTTTTTTTATATACAGGTACAATATTCATATTAAATAATTTGTATCTGCTCTCTGTCAAGAATAATTTAACATGACCTTTAGCTGAAAAAAA
The DNA here is from genome assembly GCA_027560015.1 of Chloroceryle amazona. Taxonomy (NCBI): domain Eukaryota; kingdom Metazoa; phylum Chordata; class Aves; order Coraciiformes; family Cerylidae; genus Chloroceryle; species Chloroceryle amazona. The sequence continues at coordinate 12,767 of JANHFX010021195.1, read as the reverse complement.
TAGCTAGCTGCTTTGTTCACAATTTTATTGCAACTTTAATAAATATTAAATATGAAAGACATTTGCCTTTAGGCATTATGACCTTCTAGACTTTATTTCTTTATATCATTCATAAATGTTTTCTAATCAAACCATAATTGGCACTATTCACAGTAGCTTGCTTCTGTTATATTATCATGGAAACAGATGCATCTCGAGTACTTCCAGAGTTTGAAGAAGTTGAAATATCTTCTCTGACAGATGGTACTACCCTTGCGGACATAAAATCACTGCAAAGTCTTTATCGAGAGCACTGTGAGGTAAGAGAAAAGAGGTGTTTCTTTGAAAATTCATGTCTTCTAGTGAGCATGAGTTCACAGGATGACTGACACAAAATGCATTACTGCCAGATTACTTGTATCTGATGTACTTCTCAAATATTTTGCATGTTCTATCAGAAATTGCATATGTGAAAAGACATTTCTGGAATTTCTCGCTTTACAAGCTTTACAAGCCCCTTGTTTGGGCTGCCTGTAGTAGACACCAATTAGAAGGTTCCCCACAAGGTTGCCTTGGCCTCTAATTCCTACCCATAAGCTTCTGAGTTGCTCTTGGCTAGTCTTTAGGGACATCTCCTCACACTCTGTCCCTTTCTTAACATAGAGGGCAACAGCTCTGCCCTCTCCTTCATCTTCTGTCCCTTCTGAGCAGCTTGTAGAATGTAATCATGTGTAGGCTTTGAGAATTGTAACTAAATTGAACTTTAGCTAATATATACACAGAGGTTTGCTTTTTTTTTATAGCAGTTGAAATCAGATTAACTTATTATTTCTAATGTCTATATTAAAAAACAACATATATTTTTTCTTCAACTTCTAAGGAAACGGGTTAAGAACTTAAGGCCACATTTCATAATAAATAGCACATTTTAAAATACAGGTCTGGAGAAAATGTCTTATAAGGAGTGCCTGAGGGACCTGGGGTTGTTTAGTCTAGAGAAGAGGAGGCCGAGAGAGACTTTATCATGCTCTACAACTACCTGAAAGGATGTTGTAGTGAGGTGGGTGTCAGTCTCTTTGCCCAGGTAACTAGTGATAGGACAGGAGGAAATGGGCTTAAGTTGTACCAGAGGAGGTTTAGATTGGATATTAGGAAAAATTTTTTTACTGAGAGAGTGGTGAGTCACTGGAACAGGCTTCCCAGGGAGGTGGTGGAATCACCATCCCTGGAGGTGTTTAAAAAATGTCATACGTGGCATTTCAGTACATGGTTTAGTGGTCCTGATAATATTTAGTAGATGGTTGGACTTAATGATCTTGAAGGTCGTTTCCAACTGTAATGTTTCTAAAAAAAAAAATTTGTGAAATAGCAGTTTTTCTTCGTGATTGTAATAGTGTTAAAAGTTCCGTTTAGGTGAATTTATCTGGTCTATGTGCTTAGGCTCTTTTCTGAAGGCTTCCTTGTATTTGCACTTGATCTCTGTCCACACTAGTATAGACAGTTGGCAAATTTGTTGCTAAAGTTATTAAGAATTATATTATTTTTTGATTTATAAACATAAAATTTTACTATTTTTCTGCAAAATTATTAAGGCAGAGCTATACCCCTGGGAGGAGTTGGGGCAGGGGGGGATGAAGCAGAAGACTGTCTGCACTTGTTTGATATTTTTTTAGGCAATAGTGGATGTTGTTGTGAATCTTCAGTTTAGCCTGATAGAAAAACTGTGGCAAACTTTCTGGCGCTATTCTCCCTCTGCTCCAACTGATGACACGGATATTATTGAACTGAGGTCAGTAAATGTTTCTTTTTGTTTACTGTTCACCATCATAATATAACAGCAGGACTCGCATCAGAGAAAGTCTTAGTTTTAAAAAAAAGGCTAAGAACCTTTTGTGATATTAGTAATTTTTCAGGTTAAATTTTTGTTGTCTGTTATTTGACATATAGGCTGTTGGTATATATCAAACTGCAGCCTTGAAATGATTCTATACGTCTTCTATTTTTTCCTTTGTTTCAATGACTGAAGTCAAAGTATCTTTTCACAATATACTGTCTGGTTCATTTAAATTGCAAGGACCAATTTCATCATACTTCTACATAATGTATGATCTGGAGCAGAACTTTGGAGGCCACTTTCCCCCAATTTCATATGAAGAAGTTAAAGAATTTCAATTGGATGTAACAGAGACATTTATAAAGTTTTTATTAAATAATGACTATCAAAGTCCATTGTACTTTTCTTATCTGTATATAAATGCATTTTCATTTGTTACATTTATTCACACCAGCAATCTGAGTGAAATAGAAAGTCGACTTCCAAAAGGAAAACTGATTACTCTGTGCAAAAATGAATCTATTCTGAAATGGATGGGTAATTGTGACCATGTGATGTACCAGGCTTTGGTGGAGATTCTCATTCCTGATGTCCTTAGACCTATTCCTAGTAAGTTAAACACAGATAACATCTCATAAGACTGTGTTTTGTTTTGATTTGGTTTATGTGGTGATTTTTTTCGTGACTCACATGAAACTTTTGGGAATGATTTGGAAGAATGTAAATGTAGTGTATGTCATCTTTCCTTAATTCTGTTGAGTAGAAAAGGTGTAATGGAGTTGATGTAAGCATTGTATTTATAGAAAAGGAGAATGGATATTTCACTGTATTTAGTAAAGTCTCTACAAGCTTTAAGAATATGTTGGAATATGCTTTTGTCACTGCATATTCTAAGATTTTATTATTTTTAAGATAAAAATGGGTTCCTTTACATACTGACTCTAGTCTACCTGACAGCTGTGAACGCACTGTGGCCCTGAGCCTGAGTCCATTAATGTCAGACATTCTTTCCACTGACCTCAGTAGGCTTTAGTTTAAGTTCTATATATAAAATTTCTAGGTGTTAAAAAAGAAGAATGTATATGCTTTGTCATTTAGTTTTTGGATAAGTAAACATTTATGTATTATCAGTGACTGCTAAAACCTTATCAGTTTTGATACCTATTAAACCAACATAACTTTATCAAACATTTAAAGTCTTGTTTATTATTCCAGTCTACTACACTTTCTGTTCTATTTCCAGTATAAAGAAATCATCAATTGAAATCATCAATTACTTTAATTGGTTTAATCAGTTTAAATTGGTTTCCAGGAAGGACAAATTCATTTGGAAAAAATTTATTGCATGTATTGTATGCTGTGTTAAATAGTAAAAAGAAATTATAATTACATATATACAATATGACCTGTAATACTAAAAGAAATTGTAAAAGAAATATTAGGAACCAAGAGGTAAACACCTGTGAAATGCCTCAAAGGAATTAGACTGTGTTCCTCTAAAAAGGTGATAAGGTTGATAGGCCCACTGAAGTGCCTCTATAGCAATGCATGCATCATGGGTAACAAATAGGAAAACATAGAAGCCACTATACACATGGAAAGCTATGATTTAACTGATATCACTGAAACTTGGTGGGACAAGCCTCATGACCGGAGCACTGCAATTGCTGATGATAAACTGTTCCGAAAGCACAGGTAAGGAAGGAAGCATGGAGAGATTTCCCTCTATGGAAAAAAAAGGGACTGACTGTACAGACCTGTCTTTGAAAGAACAGCTTATGAGTAAAAATAAGAGAAAGAAAAGGAAACCTCGTAGTGGATGTTCACTACAAGCCACCTGATCAAGTGGAGGTTGTCAATGAAGCATTCTTACTTCCACTAAAGGAAGCATCACTCTTGCAGGGTCTGATCCTCCTAGAGGACTTCAATCACTCTGACACTGGCAATCTCTTCTCCCACATCTCTCAAGACCCTGAACCTCAAGGCAGGGACTGGGGAAAAGAAGACATTTCTGTCACAGAAGAAGATCAGGTTTGAGACCACCTGAGGAATCTGAGCGTACACAAGTCTAGGGAACCCTACGAGATGCATGCCAGCCAGGGTCCTGAGGGCAAGTCCTGAACTCCTAACTGAAATCAAATAAAAACCCAGAAGTACACAGAAGGCAAAAGCAGGGACAGACTACTTGGGAGAAACGCAAAGATATTTATCAGCAGTCCTGGCTAACTGGGGAGGTTCCAGTTGACTGTAATTTAGCAAATGTGACACCCATCTACAAGAAGGACTGGAAGGAGGATCTGGGGAACTACAGGCCTGTCAGCCTGACCTCGGTGATGGGGAAGGTTATACAGCAGATCAGCTTGAGTGCCCATTATGTGGCAGGTACAGGACAACCAGGTGATCAGGCCCTGTCAGCATGGGTTTATGAAAGGTGGGTCCTGATTGACTAACCTGATCTCCTGATCTATGACAAGGTGACCCGCTTAGTGGCTGAGGGAAAGGCTGTGAATTTGTCTACCTAGACTTTAGAAAAGTTTTTGACGCTGTTTCCCACGGCATTCTTCTGGTGAAAATGGCTGCTCGTGGCTTCGATGGGCATCTGCTTTGCTGGGTAAAAAATTGGCTGGATGAGCCCAGAGAGTGGTGGTGATAGGATTTAAATCCAGTTGGTGGCCAGTCACAACGGGTTTTCCCCAGGGCTAAGTACTGGGGCCTGTTCTTTAATATCCTTATCAGTGATCTGGATGAGGGGATCGAGGGCACCCTCAGCAAGTTTGCAGATGACACCAAGTTGGGCAGGTGTGATGATCTGCTTGAAGGTACAGAGGGATCTGGACAGGCTGGATCGATGGGCCGAGGCCAATGGTATGAGGTTCAACAAGGCCAAGTACCAAGTCTTGCACTTGGGTCTCAACAAGCCCATGCAATGCTACAGGCTTGGGAAAGTGTGTCTGGAAAGCCGCTCAGCAGAAAGTGCCCTGGGGGTTCTGGTCAACAGCTGGCTGAATATGAGCCAGCAGTGTGCCTGGGTGCCCAAGAAGGCTGATTACATCCTGGCTTCTGTTAGAAATAGTCTGGCCAGCAGGACTAGGGAAGTAATTGTCCCCCTGTACTCGGCACTGGTGAGGCCACACTTGGAATGCTGTGTTTAGTTTTTGGCCCCTGACTACAAGAAGGTCACTGAGGTGCTGGAGTGTATCCAGAGAAGGGCAACAAAGCTAGTGAAAGGACTTGGGAATAAGTCTTATGAGGAGTGGCTGAGGGAACAGGGGTTGTTTAGCCCGGGGAAAAGGAGGCTGACGGGGAAACCTTATCGCTCTCTAAAACTACCTGAAAGGAGTTTGCAGCGAGGTGGTTGTCAACCCATTCTCCCATGTAGCAAGCAATAGGACAAGAGGAAAAGGCTGCAAGTTGCACCAGGGGCAGTTTAGATTAGATAGGAGGAAAAAAATATTCACTGAAAGGCTTGTAAAGCACTGGAACAGGATGCCCAGGGAAGTGGTGGAGTCACCATCCCTGGACGCATTTAAAAAATGTATGGACACGGTGCTTAGGGACATGGTTTAGTGGTGACCTGGCAGTGCTGGGAATAACGGTGGGACATGATGATCTTGAAGGTCTCTTCCAACCAGAATGATTCTATGTTTGACCATACATTTAGGAAGGGAGCTCTAGATATTGTCTAGTCCACACCCTCCACTCCCCTCTAGCTCAAAGTGGGTAGAATAATATATGCACTGGCTTTATACATTTTAGACAACAGTGGATGGTCCTGCAAGCACTTGGGTCAGGGCAATCCCCAGTATCAATACAGACCTGGGATAAATGGATTGAGAGCAGCCCTGCGGAGAAGGACTTGGGGATACTGGTGGATGAGAAATTGGACATGAGCTGGCAATGTGTGCTTGCAGTCCAGAAAGCCAATTGCACACTGGGCAGCATAAAAGAAAGTGTGGCCACCAGGTCACTTCTGCCCCTCTACTCCATTCTTGTGAATCCTCACTTGGAGTGCCTGCATTCAGCTCTGGGGGATCCAGTTCTGTTAGAGCAGGTCCAGAGGAGGGCCACAGGAATGATCAGAGGGCCAGAACACCTGTCTTATGAGGAAAGGTTGAGAGAATTTGGGTTGTTCATCCTGGAGAAGAGAAGGCTCCTTATTGCAGCCTCTCAATACTTGGAGGGGGCAGAGAGAGGCCATTTACCAGGGCCTGTAGTGACAGGACAAGAGGCAACGGTTTTAAACCAAAAGAGGGTAGATTCATATTTAGATTTAGGGCTCAGGAGCGTATCTGAAATGCTTGTACACCAATGAACACAGTATGAGAAACTAACAGGATGAACTTGAAGCTCTGATTAGTTCCCAGAGCAATGATATCATTAGTATCAGTTGAGACTTATTCCAACATACAAGAAGGGCATTGAGGGAAGACCCAGGAAAATACAGACCTGTTAGTTGAACCTCAGTACCTGGAAAAACTATGGAGAAGGTCATACTGGGTGCTATTAAAAGGCATTTAAAGACCACTGCAATCGCCAGGCACAATCAACATGGGTTCACAAAGGGAAAGTCCTGCCTAACTGATCTGATATCCTTCTATGATAAGGTCCCCTGCCTTGTGAATAAAGGGAAGGTGGTGGATGTAGTTTTTCTGGGTTTTAGTGAGGTTTTGATACTGTCCCTCACAGCACCCTTCTGGACAAGTTGTCCATCTGTGACATGAGTGGGTTCATAGTGCGCTGGGTGAAGAACTGCCTGAAGAGCAGGGCTCAAAGGCTTGTAGTGAGTGGTGCTACCTCTGTCTGGCAACTGGTCACCAGTGGTGTCCCTCAAGGTTCCATTCTAGGGCCAGTTCTGTTCAATACGTTTATCAATGAACTGGATGCAGGAGTTGAATGCACCATCAGCAAGTTTGTTGATGGTACGAAACTGGGAGGTGCTGCTGACTGTCCTGAGGGACAAGAGGCCTTGCAGGGGGATCTAGATAGATCGGAGCACTGGGAAATCACCAGTGGCATGAAATTTAACAAGTTCAAATGCCAGATTCTGCACCTGTGACAGAGTAACACCAGGCACAAGTGTAAATTGGCAGAGGAGTGGCTGGAGAGCAGCCCTGCAGAAAGGGATCTGGGGGTGCTGGTTGACATCAGGCTCAATAGGAGTCAGCAGTGTGTCCTGGCAGCCGAGAGAGCAAACCGCATCCTGGGGCGATTAGGAGCAATCTGATCTAGTGAAATGTGTCCTTGCCCATGGCAGGGTGATTGGACTTTTAAAGGTCCCTTCCAACCAAAACCGCACGATGATTCTATGATGATGATCCAGAGAGCTATTGCCCCTCCAACTACTGACTCCCGTAGCTGACACCATAGGGCCCAGGGTGCCTACACCCCCCAGTCTGATTCCAGTAACTGGGCACCAAATTTCACTCACACACACAGAGCTCTCACCATCAGCTGGAACCCGCTCCTTTCTGCACACATACACAGGGGACAGACAGCACGATTAAGCGGAGCGATAGTTAAGATTTTAAAAGAAAATATAAGAAAATAGGACAGACTGTGGTGATCAGGCCCATGGCTCAGCCAGACAAGTGTACTAACTGGCCCCATTTTAACTGTGACTGGCCTGGTTTTATCCCCCTTTCTGTCTATCCCCCTTCTTTGTTTCTCCCTGCTTCTCCTTTCCCCTGCAAGTCCCTTCATCGGTTTGTATAGTTCTATCAATTCCCACATCCCTCCTAGTTTGGTGTCAGGGATCCTCCCGGGTTTGACATCTTATCAGCTGCAAAGTTCAGGTTGATCTTCCTGGAAGTGATGCCTGTAGTTTGAATTCCTTCCTAAAGCATTTATTGCATGGTTTTATGTTGTGTTAAATATTAAAAAGAAATTTCCTATTTACAGTCAAGCATAATCCCTGTAAACACTAAGTTTTATACTATTTCTGTGGACCAAACAATAATCACTTTTATAAAGTTGGATTAATATTTGAAGGCATAGAGCCTCATCTACCCTTGTAGCTAGCAAAGCTATTTTTGATACAGTAAATGACACCTTCTGCCATGGTGACCTTAAGTGTAATCACAGAAGCATGAAATACTTAAGTAGCAGAGGTTGGGAGGGATCTCTGGAGACTGTCTAGTCCAAAACCCTTCCCAACCCCGCTCAAAGCAGGATCAAACAGAGCAAGTTGCTCAGGACACTGTCCTGTCAGGTTTTTGACATCTCCAAGGATGGAGACTCCACAACCTCTCTGGGCAAACTGGTGCAGTGTTTGACCACCCTTAGAGCAAAAAAAGATACTTGAAAACAAAAACTTCTTTCATCATCTTAATCTCTAGGATTTTATATGTAGTTTGGTTATTGTAAAGGCCCAGGATAAAATCCCAGGCCTGATGAAATCGACAGAATATCTGTAATCAACTTTAAGAAGATGAAAGTTTAATTTCTAGTATCATGGTAGAATTGAACTCTTGTGGATGAAATTTTCATTACTTAATAGATCTATTTGCAATACAAAAGCCTAATTTTGCAAGAATTTTAAACTTCATTCTGATTATACTTTATCATTAAAAATACCTGACAGAAGAACAATTTCTATAAATATTTGCAAATTAAAAATCAGTATGTTCACATAATTCCACAAGTTTCTACAAAATGCATTATTTCATAAACTTTTCAGCTCCTGGAGTAGAATCCAATGTTCCTTGAATGAATAAAAGTAACAGTCCTTTGAGTTTCCAGGGTTTAGGAAGAAATTTAACAAAACAAAACAAAAAAAGCAAAAAAAAAAGCCAACTTAATCCACTGATGTTAGGAGTCAGGATTCTCCTACCACTTGCTCCAATGTGCTTTATGTAAAAAAAAAGATTTTCCTTAAGTTTAAATGGAAATTCCTGTTTCAATTTGTGCCCATTCCCTCTTGTCCTGTCACTGGGCACCACTGAAAAGATTTTGGCTGCATCTTCAATACACCCTCCCATCAAGTATTTAGACACACTGATAAGATCCCTCCTGAGACTTCTCTTTTCCAGGCTAAACAATCCTGAGTTATCATCCCTGGAGGTATTTAAAAGCCATGTAGATGCGCCACTTAGGGACATGGTTTAGTGGTGGACTTGACAGTGTTAGGATGGACTTGATGATCTTAAATGTCTTTTCCAAGACATTTCCAAACAATTGTATGTTTCTATCCCAGCTCTCTCAGCTCTGATCCCTTCATCACTGCAGTGACTCTTTGCTGAACTAGATACAGTATGTCCATGTCTTTCTTGTACCGGGGAGCCTAGAACTGGAGACAGTACTCCAGGAGTGGCCTCACCAGTTCTGAATAGAGAGAAAGGATCACTTCCCTCAACCTCTTCTTTTTCACATTGTATTTCTCATTTTCAGCAATTACAAATACTGGAAAGACTGAAAAATCTTGTGACTTGTGAGATTTGTGTAGGAGAGAGATTTCAGATGAGAACCCAAGCTTTTTGAACGCTTATTCAAAAATAAATGTTAGAATCATAGAATCGTTTTGGCTGGAAGAGACCTTCAAGATCATCAAGTCCAACCTTATTCCCAGCCCTATCAAAACCCACTAAATCATGTCCCTAAGCACAACATCTATCCGGCTCTTAAACACCTCCAAAGATGGTGACTTCACCACATCCCTGGGCAGGCTATTCCAATGCCTGACAACCCTGTCAGTTAAGAAATTCTTCCTAATATTCATCCTGAACCTCCCCTGCTTCAACTTCAGGCAATTTCCTCTTGTTCTATCACTTGTCACTTGGGAGAACAGACCAACTTTAACAAGTTCAAATGCCAGATTCTGCACCTGTGACAGAGTAACACCAGGCGCAAGTATAAATTGGCAGAGGAGTGGCTGGAGAGCAGCCCTGCAGTAAGGGATCTGGGGGTGCTGGTTGACATCGGGCTCAATAGGAGTCATCTGCCCCTTCTTCCAGAGGCCGTAGACCCTCCTTTTTTCCCTGATTTTGAGCCAAACCTCCCTAGTCAGCCAGGCCGGTCTTCTTCACCACCGACTTCTCTTATGGCACGTGGGGATGGCCTTCTCCTGCGCCTTTAAGATTACCTTCTTAAAAAATGTCCAGCCTTCCTGGATGCCTACATCTTTCAAAACTGACTCCCAGGGGATTCTATCAAGCGACCTCCGAAACAAGTCAAAGTCTGCCCTTCGAAAGTCTAAAGTGTCAGTATTGCTGCCCCACCCCCTCCCCAACATCTCTTAAGAACAGAGAACTTAATAATTTCATGGTCACTATTCCCTAGACGGCCTCCAACTGCCACAATCCTCCACCAGTCCTTCTCTGTTCACAAGCAAGAGGTCCAGCAGGGCACCTTCCCTGGTCGGTTCACTTACCAACTCTGTGAGGAAGTTGTCCCCTACACATTCCGGGAACCTCCTGGATTGTTCCCTCTCTGCTGTGTTGTATTTCCAGCAGATACCTGGGCAGTTGAAGTCCCCCATAAGAACAACAGCAAGTGACCTCGAGATTTCTCCTAAGTGCTTATAGAATATTTCATCTCCCTCACTGCTCTGGTTGGGAGGTCTATAGCAGACACCCACAGCAATATCAGCTTTATTGGCCTTGCCCCTTAACCTGATCCAAACACTCTCAACCTCGTCATCACTATACTTAAGTTCCGAGCATTCATACCAATCCCTAACATACAGGGACACCCCACCACCTTTCCTTCCCTGTCTATCCCTCCTGAAGAGCTTGTAGCCATCGACTGTGGCACTCCAGTCATGTGTGGCATCCTACCACGTTTCTGTGATGGACACTATGTCATAGTTTTCCCGTTTCATCATGGCTTCAAGCTCAGCCTGTTTGTTGCTCATACTCTGTGCATTGGTATAGATGCGCTTCAGATGAGCTAATGATCCCAGCACCTTTCTGTGAGTGTGGGTCCCATTTCCTACCAGATGCTTCTCAGATGCCTCCCTGACTTCTAAAACATCAACGACTGCCCCTACCTCTTAATTTCTCATTACATGCCTGTCCCTTGTCTCCACTGAGAGGACAGAGCAAGAGTCCTCGCTAGCACACCATCCTGTAGGCCCTGGCATGCTTCTCTTGGGCTTACTCATAGCAGGCCCAGTTATATCCCCTTCCCCCTTCAAAACTAGTTTAAAGCTCTATCAGTGAGCCCTGCTAACTCCTGCCCCCATGTTCTCTTCATAACTTTTTTTGCTACATCATTTAATGTGTGGAATGTAACACTTTACAAACTATCAGAATTAACTTAGGCCATTTATTTTGTACCAGATTGTCCTTAAGATTCTCTGGAAGAGGTTTGTGGCAATTTTGATGACAGCCCCATCAACTTGAAGAATGTTTGGAGCATGTAGGTGCTTAGGCTTTTGGTAATGGCTGGGTATATTAACCACTATTTATAGACAGAGGACAACAAAATTTTTTTAATGTAATGTATCATTTTCAGATGATTTCAGAGAAATTTGTGATCACTCTATATACACCACTGTCCTCTAACAACGCAGCTTTTAGCTAGAAAGAGGGAATATGATTTCTTTAGAATATAGAAATCCTCTTTTTTTCATAGCTAAATACTTTTTTTTGCTTTTTTGTTTTAAAACAGGATGAGTCTGAGCTGCTTCTTTCCACACATATTTTTTTAAAACAGATCATCCTGTAATACAAAGGAGTGAGAAAGATCTTGTTTGGTGTTTTACATAGCGTTTATCCAGAAAAAAAATAAGTATTTTCCTTAAAGAACTAAACATCATTGACAGCATTTATTTACAGTATTCCTTATACCTTGACCTTTTCTTATTCTGTGGGCAATAAATTAACATGAGTCAATGCTCATTTAATTAGTAAGTGCATATAAAAAATGCTTATGTAGAAGCCTAAGTGGGTTAGATGATTGACAGTGCAAAAGAGGATTTGTTCTTTGTCTGGAAACCTCAAAGCAGAAAGAAAAGAAAAAAAAAAAAAAAAAAAAAGAAAGGAAAAGAAAAAAAAGGACAAAAAAAAGCCTGTTCCATAGAGCTAATACAAAAATTTTATAATTCAAAATTAAATCTCAGATGAGCATCCTCATTTGGGGATAAACAAGTTATCACTCCGAAGTTGAAGAAAAGGATGCTGTGAAAAATAAAATATTTCTTTCTTTTTAAGCAAATTGTCTAACTTTGCTAATGGAAGTTCTTAATTACAGAATTCATCGATTACTCAAGCTGAAAAAGGGCATTTCTCATAGTAGGTGATTTCCATTAACCATTAATTCTTACTCTACCAAACATGGTGGTTTTGCCTCATAAACAAAATCCAGTCTTCTGCATTCTCCTACCACTTGCTCCAAGGTGCTTTATGTAAAAAATGTTGGGGAAAAAGTCTTAATTGTGGCGTTATTACGGGTGACATTATAGGAGTCAAACGGTTTCAAAAGCATCAGAAAATAACTGTCAAAATACAACCAAGGAATGAAAAAAAAAAGAACATATTATTTTTCAGGTGTTTCAAATGAAACTTGAAAAGAGTTGATAACAAATTTAGATTTCCTGTCTTTTATGGACAGTAGAGGGTGATGTTTTTGCAGTTCAGGCAATGAGAGTCTGGCAAAATCCTCTGATTGTATTCAGGTTACTCTTTGTGGTTTTAATTACACACAGGGGAAAATGTTACTACAACTGATTTACACAACTACTTAATGGAAGAATTTAGCTTTTCTAAACTATCTGATCCTTTTTCCTATTTCAACTCTGATTTTTCCTTTTCTTTTTTTTTTTTTATTAAATGCTAAGAGAAGAGGCCCTGAAAAGAAATACCCTTTTATAAATATAACACCTCTCAAAAAATGCTTAGCTTTACTCAAGAAGAATAGAACTTCAATTTTATATAGCTAATTATAAGCAGAATAAAAGTTTGGAGTGTCTTATCTAAAAACAAACATTATAAAGTTTTGAAAAGCTATGATAAATATT
>JANHFX010021194.1:0-11796 GCA_027560015.1 Chloroceryle amazona | reverse complement strand
AAAAAAGGCTCAATGGGTGCAATTTAAAGAGGTTTTTTGTTTTTGTTGGGGGCTGGTTGTTTGTGGGGGTTTTTTTTTGGTTTGTTTTGGGTTTTTTGGGGGTTGTTTTGTTGGGGTTTTTTTTTTTTTTCTTTTTTTTTTTTTTGCCCCCCCCCCCCCTTTTTTTTTTCCTAAAAGCTAAAGGAGTTCAGCTCTTTGAGCCTCTTTCCTTTGACAAGCAGTTTTCCTGCACCTTTTAAATTAATCTCTCATCTCTTTCTCTAAAACTACAACTCTGCCCAAAATTCTAGCTGAACTTCCTACCATCACTGATAGAATTGCAATACTCCCCTACTCCTTCCAGTATAATTTGTATTTGCCTCATTCTTAGCTGCAAAAATCATGTTGTGATACTTAGATAATAAGGTTGTCTTTTCCTTAAATTTCTATAATTGCTGGTTGATGGGCTTCTAAGAAGGAAATTCCTGCACTGTTCTTCCCCTTGACTTGTACAACATATTATTATTAGATGCCTTTTTTTCTTTTTCTCTTTTTTTTTTAATGAGATTATGAGTCCAGTTTATACATGAGCTGGAACACTAAATAAGATCAATCAAGCTTTCTGAGGAATTCATATCAGTTTAACTGTTTAACCATGACATAATGAACCCTGTTATGACTTGGCAACTTCTCTCATGGAGACATTAGGTCTTCTCAAGAGAGTATTTCTATTATTGTTTGCTAAAAAAAAAAATCCCTCAGCATATTTTACTCAATGTTAACCATGGCTATGCCTCTCTCCTGTCTCAACCTCCAGCCACCAGGAACAAAAACATCCTGAAAAAGAAAGCACACGTATACAGCCTGAGTCAGACACACACAATAGGGAAAAAAACCCAACTCTTTGAAGCATAAAGTCTGAAAAACAATTGAGTAGATACATTACAGCATAACATCAGGCACCAAAATACTGTAGCATTCATTACAGAGAAGTAATCACATCACAGTTTCCCGAAAGAAGTTCTGTTTGATGTATGAAGAAGATATTTGCAAGTGTGGCACATAAATCTGTCATATTTAGTAAGACAGAATGTACTTTTTACAGTTTATTAGTATTTGTTTCTTACAATTTAAAAGTGAATAAACAAATCCACAATTCAATTTTTGATGACCAAGCCAGTGAGAAGGACTTTATATTAGGGTTGTCAGGGAGTAATGATCAAAGCATGATGAGAAATGTTGTCTTGGGAGGTTTGCGGTTCCTGGGAGGCTTTTGTCTTCAATGGTGTGCAGAAAGTGTTGAGGATCAGCATGCCGTTGTGCTGTTAGCCCTTACTGATCATCCATGTGGATGATACTCTTGGGTTAACCCTTAGCATAGTAAGAGTGACTGCAGAGCTCTGAGGGTGACATGAAGGTGTATCATACACAGGCACAGGTGGTATCTCCTTGATTTTTTTCAGTGAAGAGGATCCACCTCAAGTGCACTTATGCAGACACATGTCACTTGGGAGACAGGAGGAATTAGAAGCATGTGCACAGCTGTAGACCTGTGATTTTCCCTAGATTACAGAGCAGTAGTAAAAACAGGTCAGATGGGTGAAGTGTGATGATGGATGGAAAAGGGCTTTCTAGGATGAACAGATGGTGCACTAACACTATCCATCAAGTGCTTATGGATAAGGATTGGAGGACAGATGACTACAACAGACAGCATGATGTCTGCTACAGGTCACCAGATCAATAAGAGGCCATAGATGAAACTTCTTCATACAACTGAAGGAGGCTGTGTAAAACTACAAGCCTTTGTATCACAGGAGATTTTAATTACCCTAACATCTCTGAGAAAGACAATGTGGCAAGCACAAGTAGTACAGATGATTCTGAGATGACTAGAAAAGTCACTATCTGGACATGTTCTCTAATATCCCATTTGGTCCAAGAGTTCCTGTTAAACTTAATTGTGGGACTTCAGCTCCTGCTTGAGCTAATGCTATAGGTATACCACTGCCAGCTCTTTCTCAACTTCTGTCTCCCAGACACCAGTTCACAGAAAGAGTTGTAAAGTGCTAGAACTGGCTTCCCAGGGAAGTGGTGGAGTCACCATCCCTGCAGGTATTTAAAGGATGCATAGATGTGGTGCTTAGGGAATTGGTTTAGTGATGATCTGGCAATGCTGAATTGGCAGTTGGACTTGATGATAAAAGGGCTCTTCCAGCCAGAATGATTCTATGGTTCTAAGGACAGACCTTGAGTCCATGCTCTAGAAGTGTTTCCTTCCCTGTCTCTTTCTCTTGCTTCTTCCTGGACACCCTGGATGGGTCCTGAACCTGATTAATTTCTTGTCTGAGGTTTTCAAGGGACCCATTGCCATCACCACACTGCTCAGCTTACCCTAATGAGGGCAGTGGGGGGCTGTGGCACAGAAGGAGGGCTCTGTTTGTCTTGGTGCCATCCCCAGCTGCTGGCTCATCCTCTGCTGAGGATGCTCTTACAGTGTATTGATGGCTGATGGCTCCAGTCATTAACGAAGTGGATGTGGTTAAAAAGATCAAGTAATCCTAGAGTTTAATATCCTGAGTGAGATAAAACATTTAGCATACACACAAGAAAAGTCTGGGAAGGCCAGGTTTATTCAGCCTCTGGAGGAGAAAACTTTTAAGGAGATCTTATTTCCATCCACAAGTACCTATTGGGAAGGTGTAGAGAACTCAGTCTCTTCTCTAAGCTGCACAAAGAAAGAGATAATGACCAGAAGTTGCAACACGGGGTGTTTGGAAAAGATGTTTTCAACAACTTTTTACCATCAGAGTAGTTGAATAGTGGAAAAAGTTGCACAGGGATGTTGCAGAGACTCCATTCTTGGAGATACTCTACCATCTGAGACTGAGCTGGGCCTGACATGGCCTGATATATCCAGACCAGTAAACGGATTAGATGATCTCCAGAAATTCTTCTGAAAATATGTCCTTCTATGATTCTTTAATAACACACATTGAAATTAAATTTCTGAAGTTCATTATGTCAGAAATTATTTACTATCAAAGTTTAATTAAATAAACCTTTCCTAAGTTCAGTGCTGCCTTATAATTTGAAACGTTTAACTAAGAACGGTACAGTTCAGTCTATATTCAATATTCTGGATCACAGTGTTACTTTTCTTACATTGAAAGATGCAGATATATATTATAGAATAAGATAATGGTTATTTCCCTTTAGAACAAAATTATAGCACCTTATACGGTACTTACAGTACAGATGATTTAGACTCATATAAACACTGTCCTGTGAAGTTAAAGTACTTTTAGTACAAAGTAAGATTATATTACTATTAGACTCAGAAGAGATGTATTCAACACAAGTCCTTAGTGTCTTGTTTATTTAGTGTTCATCAACAGTGTATGTCGAGCAATGGTTTTAGGATATAAAGATGCTAATGGAAAAGTTACTACAAGCACTACTGTTATTTGTATGTAGGGAAAAATGAGTCTTAAAATGAATCGTGCCACAATAGATCGCACCTTTCTAACCTGATTCTTAGAAGAACTGATTGTTGTATGACAACATCTGCAATAGCTACAAACATGAAAGCAACTGGACAATGTAAAAACAAAAAGAATTTGCAAGTGTCATGTTGGGTGGAGAAGCCAGTACTGAAGCAAAAAGTTATCTTTGAATTAGTTTCTACATGGGTTATCTTAGTCTAAAAATCACATAGATCAGTGGTTAACATTTAAAATATAGTTTTATATCCCACTGTCAACCAGATCAATGTTCAACTATTCATAGTATAATTTACATGTCTAATCTTTTGTATTGTAATAATCACAATTCGATTTAGACAGAATGATTCTATCGGCCTATTATATATACCTTATACCAAACTTATTAGTTGAATTACATATTTTTCTGTCTGGGATCTTGCAGTCTGCAGCACAGTTCCCCAGCTCTGGAGCTAGTGGTATGCTTTGAGTCTTACTCTCTGTGAACCATGCAAATAAAAAGAAATGTTTTTCAACAAGGTATTTTTGGTAGGGCGCATATTTGGCCAAAGAGTACAGAGTGTCTTTCTGACAGTAGAAGTTGATTAACTTCAAGATAACACACAGCTTATTTAGATGTAATGAAATTCCTTTTGTAAATCCACCTTATTGATGTGTTAACCAAACATGTTTTCATTTAAAAAGTGAAAAACCAGAAATGCAAAGATTCGAGAATAATATAACAACTTTATCTAAGACATGGAGAAAGGTTTGTATTAAAGTAAGATACATAGAGCATGTTACTACTTTATTTGCAGTTTCACAAACTCATATTCAATCAAATCACTAAACATAAACACTGTACATAGTGAACAGGATAATTGTTCCCATTCTTCCATTTGAGAATAGCAAAAACATTTCAGGATTTTACTGTTCCTCCCTCATGAGAACTAAAGTCCTGGTTCACTTCTTATAAACCATCAAATGTCCTGACTTATTTCCAAGTTTTAATTTCTTCCACATTCATTGAGCCACAGCTTTGAAGGCACTGGCTTTCTTCATGATCTTTTAACAGGAATGCCCTTTGTATATCTTTCAGATAGAGGTTGTTCTTTAGGTACAACTCAGTGATGAAAATTTATGTATTCTGATCTTCAATCATGACTTTGTTCTACTGGTGCTAAGAAAATACTTACCTTATTTTTCCTGAGACAGATTTGTTTTCAAGAAAAATGTCTCCTTAATTTCTATTGCTGAATGTAAGAGAATGCATTCTATGGCATAACTTCAGACTCCTGTAAATCAACTTTTTGTTGATGTAAATCAATTTATTATTAAGGAGAGAATTAGTAGTTACTGCTTGAGATTCTGAAGTGCTCAAATTCCAAAGAAATATAGACGTAGAAGACATATCAACTGCCAGACTGAAATTCTTTTCTTGGTGGCTCATTTACAAATAGTCCCTTAATTTATGTTCCTTGACCTGACTGGGTCTATATATTGTGTACCAACTGACCACATTCTGAAGAGGACTTTCAGACATAATTATACATGACAAAGCAGAAAAGAAATGAGGAAATGAGTTACTGACTTCTCAATGAATCAGGTCAGGCTGAAAAGGAGTTCATTTTCTCCTCAGCGGTCCTCATGGTTCTATGCTTTGTATTGGTAGGTAGAAACGTGTTGATAACACATCAGTGTTTTGGCTGCTGCTGAGAGCAGCATCAATGTTGTCTCTCCAACATTTACCTCTCACCACAAGTTTGGAGGTGGGCAAAGTCTTGGGAGAGGACATAGACAACACAGCTGACCCAAACTGACCAAAGGGATAGTCCATACCATATGATTCCTGCTCAGCAATAAAAGCTAAGAGAAAGGAGGAGAAAGGGAGGAGCATTTGGTATTTATGACATTTGCCTTCTGAAGCAACCACTATACATATTGAAACCCTGCTTCCCAGAAGTGGCTGGATATTCCCTGTTGATGGGAAGAAGAAATATTTTTTTTTCCTCTGTTTTTGAATGGAAATATTGATTTTGCTTTATTAAACTACCTTTATCTTGACCAATGTGTTTTGTTTTTTTTTCCATCTTATTTTCTTGCCTCCTTGTTCTGTTGAGGAGGGAAATAAAAGAGAAGTTAGTGGGCCCCAGGCATCCAGCCAAGGTCAACCCACCACACCCAATATGATGAATAGTGAAATATCTTATCATTGTTCTGAAGTTCGCTTTCCAAGTGAGCTCTTAACTTCACCCCACTTAACTTCTTCCCCACCTAGAAAAAAGTTTTGAAAAATCACAATGAAATATTCATTGTATTCCACAAGGTAAAAAAGCAATGAATTTATTTAAATCTAGATGTATTTCAGCTGCCAATTTGCAAGGATTTCTTTCTTACATTATCTTATTAGTTTGTATTCAGTTTAAAATAAAGAGTGAAAAAGGCCTCAAGGATGGAAGTACTATTTACAGTCACAGATGTTTAAAATTTATAGGTTGATTATAAAGAAATTAGTAAAGTCAAACAGAAGACCCAGGTACTAAGACTACAGCAGAATACAAAGATCAATTCCAGGCTTTTATTTTTTTTAAACTAACATTAATAACTACTCTTATTATGTCTACAGGAGGTCTCGAAATAAATGCTCATAAAGGCATAGAATATCTAAAACATCTGGAATGTAATATTTTGTTTTGTGAACCACCTCTAGAATATGTGTTGCAGTAGTCTCCCACAAGTTAATTCTTCACTTGAAAATAAGGTTCCATCTAGCAGGTGTGGCACTGTAGGAGGGTCATGTTATACAAACAGTGAGAATCAGGTACTCAGACTTCATGCTCTGTTGCAAAATCCACAGGCTATCACAGACTGTCAGCTGATTACTCACAATGAATATCAACACAGATGACATAACTTCCCTAGGTATAATTCTTTTAAAAAAAAGCTTCAAAATAAGGAAGTTGCCTATTACAATGAGGATAATGTTACATAATGAAGAAATGGGATATTTCTAAAGAGGAAAAAAGTCTAATACAGAGAGGAACACAAATATTATTTTACCAAATAGGTTATAAATGAGTGTAAGAAGGACTAGGGCTGAGATTAAACCTTATTAAGTCCATGGACAGACAGACACTAGTTGACTTCAGTGACCTTTGAATCATTCTGTTATAGAATGACAGCTTGGCTAGGAATACAAACACATTTGTATTGGTTTTAGAGAGCACTTAGCTGTATAATTGTCGTGTAACCTTCATCAGTTTGTTATTATTTTTTAATTTCTGATACTTATGCAATTAATTCTTTGAGCAGAAAAGTTCTTCAGAATTATCTGTTCCACATACTCCTAAACAAGGCACACAGGTAGAAATACAATCACAAGGATTTTAAATTTGGTAGCTGTTCTCTTTTCAGATAGTATTTCCAGTTACTGAATGAATCATAACTGTTCTCAGACCCTGGCCTCTAAGAGATAAGGAAAGTATTGTAATGATATCTGTTTAATACAGAGAAGCTGGGTAAAAAATATGATGTATAAGTATGAAAACCATGTTGTCAGATCTCAATATCTGTACATATACACATACAGATAAAATTTGCTGAAAAATAATGACACTCATAGATAGATATTTGAGGGATTTATTCAAACTCTTTTTTGCATTGGACACATTTACCAGAAAATATTAGCTTTTAAAAGTTAAAAGCAAGTTTTTGAGGTGATAATCTTCCTTCAGGAAGTCAAGTTTTATAAAAAAATGTCAAATATAAGAAAAGGAAGAACAGACCATGTTTAATGAACTCATCATAGGACTTGCGGTCAGGATTGTAATCCCAGATTGTGAACTAGTTATTTTTGTATCGTGGACTGGGACAGCATAACCTAATGAATTCTGTATTAAAATTTGGTCATCCTGTTTCCTAGATTAAGATGTATATTACTTTGCCATTTACAAAAAAGTACCTATCACAATGTTTTCAGAGAACATTAGTGTTGTCAGAATACTTCCTGAAATTCTTCTGTTCATCACATAATACTTCATTTTAGGTCATTATATTTAATTATTTGTGGAGTTTTCAAGATAATTGCAATGATAGTTAAATGTATTCAGATTCTGGAAACAATAACGATGAAAAAAAAAGTCCTCAGGAACTGAAAAGATTAGAGGGAAAAAAGAAAAGAAAACAAGGAGCCACTAGAGACAAAAGAGAGTAAGACAAAGCAAGAAAGAAAATCAAACAAAAAAAGATGTGGTAAGAAAGTCATTCAAACACATCAAAACCATTATTTTCTATAAAGTAGTTAAATGTTTTTTTCTCTTTAATTTTTCTGTTTCTGCCATAGCCATTATGCAATTAATAGAAGTCTTTCCTTTTTTCCATAACATTAGAAGTTGTCTTCATTTAAGTCTGCTCATATATGTATTTCATTCTCAGTTTACATATGTATGTTCTTCATTATTTTCCCTAATTTCAATGTTAGAAAAGTTGTTTTACTGAAATGCTATATATCAGAGTTCTCTCATTAAGGTAGAGACTCACAAACATATGGTTGATGAAAAGGCAGCGAGGAGAAAAGAGGTGTGGGATGCAGAAGTAGACAGTTGTTATCTAGCTCTACTTTACAAAGGCATGTAAAAATCAATAGTGAAAATGTCGTTTGTTCTCCCAGTTCAAACATTTCAGTTAGGATAACGATGGTGCTAGAAGGGTCAATAGATGTTATGTTAGTCATTCCTTCATTGATATGTCCTATTAGATCATGGAAGAAGTAACTTTCTTTAAGTGGGCTTTTGAAGGAAGTTCAACAGATTTTTGTTCTTTGTCTAGCACTCATAAAAAGGAAATATTTTCTTTTTTTTTTTTTCTGTGAAAGCAAACAAGAAATTTTCATAATGAATGCACCGTAATCATAAGAATTAGAGATTCTGTGTGTGTTTCTATGGGATTTAGCACTAGAAGTTTGAGAAGTTTCAAGTTAAAATGAATATCCCATTTTACATTTTGAAGGATCAGGGACTACTTCACCTAGCAACATATACAGCATAGAGAAAGGAAGGGTGAGCCCACACTTTAAATTTGAGATCACAATCCAAATCTGGGAAATTTTGCATAAGAACATTAATTCTAAAGCCTCTCTGAATGTGAGAGGAGAAGGTAAAAGATCTTATCATGTGTACTCTTCCCATAAAATTTTGGGTTATTCCAAAACAAATGTAGGATGAGTAAAAATTACTTCCACCATGGAATCATTTTAATTTAAAGGATCAAAAGTAACATTGTATGATACCACCTAACTGTCCAAGAGAGAAGAGATATTATCTTGTTAGAAAAGTAGACACATATATTATACCTTACTAAATTTTCAAGTTATTAAATTCACACACAAAACAAGTGTAATCTAAATACATTGCTAGTATCTGTATTTTACTTCAGGAAGGACATCAAATTAGATAATGAAGAGTGGCAAGAAAGCTTTAATTTGCAAAATTAGTCAGAAACTGGATAATATAATTTTGAGAACTCTGGTGACATGTAACTATTCTATCCCCATGCTAAACCTATAGTTCCCTACTGTCTCAGAGGGAAGAGCAGTTCCTGATAAAGTACTAATATCATGCTCTGTGGCATTTTATGTCCCTTGGAGGCCACCAAATCCAATAATCAGCATGAAGCTGTTTAACTTCTAAGATTTAACAAGATCAGAACCCAAGGTACTCTTGACTGAAGACCATTAGAGAAGCTAATATAACACACACTAGTAACTTGAAGTTAATTTTGTACCTGTCATGAGATTTCACCAAATGTATTCTAAGCACTGCTGCAAATTGCTGTACAATGGCTGATATTTTCCAAAATAGGAAATACAATTTTGAGATGTTGTGATTCACTGCATAACCTCTGTTGGTATGAAATAAAGCAGTATCACCATTTTATTTTTACAGAGGATACACGAAAGAGAAAGTAAAACTATTCCTTTCCACCCAGACATCTGGTCAAGATAACCACAAAAATTAAAATGTGTATGTGTAAGAACCATAATCAGAACACACAAATAAAATTTTTGATGAATTAATATATTAGGCAACCAAACAGAAAAGGTTCATGGGCTATGCAGCATATCATCCTCTCTCGGTCGCTAATTTATCTGTGGAGAGACATCAGACAGGCATGGAATCTAAATGCAATATTTTCTTTTCATAATAACTTTAATTACCCACATTTTAAAAGAAGATATTAAATGAAAAATGGCAACAGTGGACATGAAGTTGTGAACACAAAAAATTATTCTGATTCACTTATCTTTAAAATTTATAATTCACTTATGTGTACATGAGTAATTTATTAATAAATTTGAAGTTGCCTATTCTTGCTTTTAATTATTTAACTTTCAGTTAAAATTAATTCTACTTTTCTGGCATTTCAGGGTTGCATAATATGATATTTCCTTTGTTCATTAGGTAGAAAAAATACTTCTTCCATAAGGTCTGTAAAATTTTAGTCTTCACAGAAGATCAAATTTATGTCATTTAGCTATGTAGGATTACAACTCTAGTTTCTGTTCCTTAATATATATTTTCTATTATGTGTAAAGATTCTTAAAAATATAATGGATTATTAATACTATATCAAAAATGGTCTTCAAAGACTTTTTTTAGACACTCAAAATGCAGATGGGAATATTAATCTCTCTGAAGACCTTGTTTCCCAAACACAGAGAAAAGAAGAGCTGAAAATCCAGAACAGAAAAAAAAAAAAAGGAATGATCTACCCAAGCCGTACACAGTTACTTCCAAATATTTGTTTTATACAATGGTTCTGTAGAGAAAGGAGTTGACTTCACAGCCAGTATGTTCACAGAGAAAATTGATGAAAGAATGACAAAGCTAGACCGGCCAAGTCAGCGTTAACAAAGAACTATGAAATTAGATGAAAGATTTTATTTTTTTTTTTTTTTTAATAAAATTTGTAAACACAAGTGAAACAAGAAAAAAAGTGTAGCAAAACTGTCTTTTTCTCACATTCAAGAGAATATAATGGAGAGAAAAAAGTTGAGAGTTAATAAAGGATGTATGGACTGAAAAAAGGTGGAATCAATAGAGAAAAAGAACAAGAGCATTAACTGGTGAATAGACTAGAGATGGAGCTAATAAAATGAAAAGATGACAAGAAAAAAATTAATACGGAGAAAGACATTAATGAGAATTGGAGAAAACTACCGTTGACTAATACATCAAGAAGAATTCAGAATAGCAAGACTGAAGGGGCCAAATTAGAATTGGATGAGAAAGATGGATGAAAAATGAAGGAATTTGTAACCAAAACTGATAGGACAGTAATGTATAATTTAAGGACAAAATAGGAAACATTCCTGGTTTTATATTATCTGATCATGGCCTCATAATAATGAATTTAGAATAAGTGATTGTTGTCAGGCAGATGGTCCAGTATTGGACATGGTCATGTGGAGGACTTAACATGATGACTCACTGACCCAGATGACGCTGAATTTATTGAACCATATGCCTGCAAGTTTCTGGTTTGGGTTTGTTTTTTTTTTCACAATGGTACAGTGACTCCAGTGTCTTGTGGGACAAATTTTCTAGCAATGGACATTCTTGAAATCACCTAATAAAATACATAAACATACACAATGCATACTAGATACTGTATACTGTTTCAGTCTGTGGCTTAGTGTATGAGGGTCTGTAGTAAGGTGTAAACCATAAGGTTATCCCTTGAACCATTTTGTTAGCTGTATATTCCACTTTTTGCATGAGTTTTTATCTTGAAAGGATATACTAGTCATCAGTCTTTCAAGGATCACTCTGTTGTAATTATTTATTATAATAACTGATGCAAAAGCAAGCCATCAGCTAATTTCTTGTCCTGTTTAAGATATTTGTGCTAATTATATCTTTTAATATACAGATTCACAGATGCAGTAGTCTATCAGTATAGACAAAATTGCAACCCTAAGAAATTGCATTAGCTAGGTAATTATGCTTTTGGTTTTCTGTTTAAGCATATTCTGTACTAAAATTATTGTTAAAAGTTTCAAACATGTAAATAGACATCAATTTTAAGAACATCTACAGAGATTATTTTTCTCCACTTATTAATCTTCACATCTATCAGCTGCTAGGTGTGCTCAAAATTTGTAAATTTCATATTCAGGTAAAGAATCAGACTGACAGCAGAGCAGCAGAGGTATGTACATTAAAAGTAATGCTTACGAGTGCCGGCAAAAAGCTTTGAAATTAAAACTCTTTAGCCTTATACATTAATATCTTAAAAAAAAAAAAAAAAAAAAAAGAAAAAATTAATAAGGTAAAAA
>JANHFX010021190.1:27853-39485 GCA_027560015.1 Chloroceryle amazona | reverse complement strand
CCGCTTGGGCGGCCGCTCGGCGGGGCCGTGCCTTGGCTCGCCCCGCCGGGCGCTGATCGAAGGCGACACAGACACCGGGGTGGCTTTTCAGGCGCGGTAATTAGTTCATTTCAAGTAACTGACAGCATTTGCCTACGCCGGTCAGCCAAGAGTAAACTATGCTGCTCTTAAACTCGGACTTTATTCTGAAGTTCTGTTGGAGTCGAGCCCTGAGGATTTAGAACATCGGTTCCTTCTGTCCGTCGCTCTCTACTCGCACTCTCGTCTCCCAAAGGAGTTCTTGAGAGATGGAATGCCGAGGGTAGCGAGATTTGGACCTGCGGCTGAGAACTGGGAACCACCCCTGCGAGTGGGGAGGGAACGGTTTCAAATAAAGTGCAAATATTTTCTAGTGCGCTGTATAAACAACAACTGGAGAAGAGTGGCAGACATGTCACTAGAATGTGTCAGCTTAGTCTGGAATGCAGTGGAACGGAGACACGAGGGCATTGTTACTCCCTTTGGGAAGAAATCTGAACAGATGCTTTGAATGCTGGGTCTAATCAACCATCATTCGGGGTGAATTCTGGCACTTTATAGATAATATCGAAGATGCTGCTTGCCGACTTCATAAATAAGTCCAAAAAATGTGAATAAAACCAAACAGCGTCTTCTCAGTTCCTGCTGTCCAGGCAGTGAAGGAGTGTGTGCTGTAACTTGCCGATAATATTCCCGTTTATTAGTTTGAACACTACCCACTTTAGCAGCAACGATTCTCTAGGGTGATTTGGCATATCTTACAAAGATGCTTTACTTACAAATTGAATCCCAGAAGGTTGTGGTTCCAGAGTCGGGGTTTTGGGGGCGAGATGAGCTTATGTTTTATCCAACTGGCCCACAAAGTCCCGCTTTTGGTGGTCACTTTGTTCTGCAAAAGAAACCGGTGCGTTATGGCTCTCACAGTGGACACTGAACTTAGTAGTAAACTACAGCTGCACTTAGTAAAAGGCTACCATGTGCTTTAAATAAGTAGTAATATTCTCACTTGAATGGTGTCTTTGGCGATAAAAAGCGGATAGAAATTTCTATCGTTCTGAAAGTTAAACATAAAGAAAAAAAAGGTTCCTATCTGGTGGTGGTTTTCTCTTAAAAGCCAGCAAAGCTGAAGAAAAAGTCTCAAATGCTTCAAAGAATGGTCATTCAGTGTGGGCAACCTGGGGAAAAGGAAGCGAGTCCCTAGAAAAGAGGTCGCTTGAGCCGTGAAACCATCATACCAACACTGGTGACATCTGTCAGTGCCCCCGCGGGGTTTTTGCTCGCAGTGTTCAGTTTTAATGGACCTCTTCCACCAGCTGGCTTCTTCACATGCGTGTGCTTGTGTACGGGCTGTAGCTATAGATCGATTTAAAGATGTTTGTGCTGATAAAAGTTGTACATTTTTATGAGCAAGGCACTGTACACCCGAGCTTGGTAGAGCCGTTTAAGTTCACAGTTATATTTTGGTATCAATATTGTAAGAATCTAAGCATGATTTTTACTTAAAAATTACGTAGTTGTCCTTGGCTCATGGGATTCTACTAAGTGGTGACCATTTGTTAATAGAGAAGTTGAACTTTCCTGTGGTTCTGAATATACCGTGCATGTTTAAGACTGAAGAAAACGCGTTCCACTGGCACAATATGGGTTATATAATGGCTCACGTACACAGCAGATGTGCACACAGGAGCATCCTCTCAGCTGGTGTGAATGTGTCTGTCACAGTTTCTGCAAGCTTACACCAGCTAGTCACCTGCTTAGGCTACACGTGACCACCTAGACACTCACACTGTGGTCAAATTATCGCTGCAGTCAAATGAATTTTAAGTTTTGACCTCCTCCGAGTGAATCGA
The DNA here is from genome assembly GCA_027560015.1 of Chloroceryle amazona. Classification (NCBI taxonomy): domain Eukaryota; kingdom Metazoa; phylum Chordata; class Aves; order Coraciiformes; family Cerylidae; genus Chloroceryle; species Chloroceryle amazona. The sequence continues at coordinate 37,617 of JANHFX010021190.1, read as the reverse complement.
TTTGAAAAATGCCTGGCAATTCAGCTGGAGTTCCACAGGGATGTCCTGCTGCAGTGAAGCTGTTGGTATGTGACAAATCTCGTGTCTCTACGCAAGAGCTGTGTATTTATGCAGAGAGCCATCGTGCTGGTTTATCAGGTTTTTTCCTATGGAATTTTGGTGTTTCACATTTTATGGCAGTATAGTTGCTGAAATAGGACATATTCAAACCTCAGTGCAACAAATTCCCAAACTCCTCACGTGTCTAAGACTGAAATCTGGTGTGGAAGAGCTTAGGACAGAATTGTGTTATTAATATGCCTTTTAGCTACTACTTTGCATGAAACAGTGCTGTTCAAAAGCAGCATTTATGGGGCTAAGTTTTCACGAGCTGTTCAAGTTACAAATTGAAGTATAGAATTGTTAATTTTTATTTACTTACTTATTTGAATTATAGTTCTTAGTCTGTGAATACATCTGAGACTTGCTCAGCATTCCAAGTTGTCGGATTTGGATTGGCTAACCTTCTACGGTCTCTTTGCCAGTCCTCAGAGAAACAGATCACAGAGGGGATCAACAGGAGGATCCAGTGTTAAGGGAAAAGAGAAACAAACTTACATATCCAAATGGCAGCAAAGATGAACCCTGATGAAATCGAGCTTCTCGCCAACTGTTACTTCAAAGCTCTTAAATTGAACCCTGTCATTTTGTATAGCTACTTTCAGTAAGATGTGCTCCAGGTAGCACAATTTGTTAACCAGCTATTTCAAGATCTGATTTTAATATCAGATAGTTCTGTTTGATTCTCTATTGGAGATACATAAATGCATTCACACGTGTTCCCTCCAGTGCCTATAACCTAGCTGGAGAATTCACCATCTACTCAAATGTTTAACGCGCAGTGTTGAAGAGCACAGTTACACTGCTGCAGGCCTTCCTCATACACAGTTTTCATTCACATTCTTTCCCCAAAATTCAAGCTCTTTTCCCGTCAGGTTTGCGTGCAGCATGGGGTGGTGGCATCAGAGCTGAGACTCCTGAAATGCATTGTGTATCCAGAGCATTAATAATTCAATACCTGGGCTCAGTCTGCCGTGCTGTTTGAAATGAAGAAAAGGCATTTACAAGAAGATAAAATGTAGATGGTATGTTTGTAATCAAAATTATTTCTCCTTGCAATAAAAACTGCCATGAATTATTGAAAAAATATTTAGATCAACTCCATCTATTTATTGCATTTATAATTGATAAAATTGAATGCCTTGCTAGCCATGTTTCTATTTAAAACAATTTTTAAAGTACATTTTTAGAATTACTTTTTCTGCAGTTTTAAGCAAACCTATTTTTAAAAAAAAGCTTGCAAGCAATGAATCAGCAGAGGATTCTGGAATGGCCTGATCTGTTCACTTCTGAAATTTCACTGAAAGCAGTGGAAAGATCAGGATCTCCACCAGAATCTAGTGGCATGGTTCAGGGGATCGGTCTCTGGCCCACATTTTCTGAAGCAAGGCCTCAACCTTTGACATCTCCTCACCTCATGTTGCAACAGAAAAGGTTTGTGACTCCCCTTTGATCTAGCCATAGAAAAAGAGAGGGAGGTAATGACCCCAAGTTCGGAAACTCATGACCTGGAATAACTGAGGATTTTGCCTTAGCAAAGGCTACAGAACCAGTTGTCCCTTCCTATGAAGCGATCCAGATTTTGTCCAGGACAAGACCGCAGACAAGCAAGGTATGATTTTTAGATTGTGTCATATTCTTTGATCTCTGTTGCCATGTTCGACATAAGCACCGCTTGCCTGCATAAGACCTGGCCCTCGTGCCACTAAGAAAATGTATGCAAACATATACCAGGATGCTCAAAATGTATTTTTAAAGGTATCACTCAGAAATCTTTTTTTTCATATTTATTAGTCAGTTATAAAGGGGGGAAAAAAAAAAAAAAAAAGCTGCAAATTGCTAAATTTCCCAACTAATTTCTGTTTACGAGGTTTCAGCGCACGGGCAGGGTTTATGGAGGTGATGTGCGAATGGAGAGGCGTTGTTCAGCTTGTGGATTTTTTCAGGACATTTCTACAACATGTACAGTGGAGATAAAAATAACAGGAATAGAAGGAAACCCACATCTGTTGCTGAGCTAAACCTGCACTGTCAGCTAGCCACAGTCAGTGGTTGCTTTCAGAAGGTTGCCACTGATTTCTGACTGTTGGATACAAGGTTCTTCAAAAATCAACATTTATTTTTCATATTGGTATCATAATTCTTTACAGACAGGCTCCAGAGTTTTAAAATAGATCCTTTTTCTTTTCCTGGTTGTAGCCTACCTGCTCCTAGCTGAGCCCAAAAGAAGTGTTAAAAATGATGTATCCGTCCTATCTGATTTCCCAGTTCTGCATACTTACAGAGTTGATACACAGTAATAACTTTAAACAAGACTATTTGCATCTTTTTGTTTAATATTTAGCTGTTGATGAGGGAGGCTGCAATTCACCAGTGTAATGTATTGATGCATTTTTTCTATTTTAAGTATCTCAGCTTCAGTCAGTCCAAATCCTTTTCCTGGAATCATGGCCTTTCTAGAAGAGCTGATAGAAACTAGTAGCTAGACACTGATTGGTTTTAAGTGGTAGCTTTTCTTTTGTTTTGTAGGTCAGGATAAAAATGAAAACAAACAAAGAGACAGAATGTGTTCTGTCCTCTACAACAGGGCGTGTATTAAATAGTTTTAAGAAAGGGTGAGAAAAATAATTTCAGGATGTTTCAAAACTGGCCCACAAGGGTCAGGAAAAATAACGGAAGGGATATTTGTAGTCTTACAGAAGGGGTGTTTGTAGTTGGTATATAGTGCTAGTGTTACAAATGTCTATTAAAGTCAGCATAATCTAGGGTTTTGATTTGGTGCTGCTGCTGTTTGTATAAAATCTTTCTCTTGTGGTAGAAGGCCTGTTTCAAAGCACACAAACGGCGTGCATCTGTGTCAGCAGGTGCCTGGATGCTGGTGTAAGCCAGCAGTATCCCCACTTCAATCACTGGACCGACACCAACAAAAAGTTCAAGCGAGATCACAGTAAAATTCCTGGAACCTGAGGAAAACTGGCTTCATTTTTTATATTATAACACGAACAAACAAAGCAAATGTGTTAATTACACAGAAAGCCATGTTAAGTAATATATGAGGAATTGAGCATTATTTTTTTCAACAATATTATTACGTTTTATAAGTTCTGCCACAAGAAGCTGCCTGTGAGGTGCTATTTAGTGTGGATTATTTTAAAAGTAACTTTTCGTTAGGCATGTCAATTAACAGGCATAACAACCTTCAAATGTGTTGCATATTTTACAAAGGAGATTTTTAAATACGGAGTATTCAGTCTTCACTAAATTGGGATTCCTCTTTGCATTTTTACTCTTAAGTGGTCTTTCTGTATGTACAGAAAACTGCCCATATGGTTTTGAAGTTCTTTGAAAAGAAAGATGTTACACGATGTTGTTATTTATCATTTTGTTCTCTAAATAATGTTCACGCTGTCACTCAAGTAAACCCTTAAAAATTAGAGATCCAGGTCAGATGTTAATGATTTTCCTCAGCAGTGGACTAACAGGAGAATATGAAATCCTGAAGTATTGTTAGAAAATTGTTCTAATATATATATAAAAAATTAATTCTTTATAGTTTCTTTCTTGATGTTCCACAGCATTCACCACTTCCTGCATGGCTCTTTACCGCAGGGAAAATGAGGGACTTTTGGGGGCAGATGTGTTTCCATTACACTACCATAATGCCCCTAAAAATCCTTATTGCTCTTGCAGTATTCTTCTGTGTTGCTGGGCCTGCTGTGAGCTACCTGAAGACCTAGCTCATATGTACAGCTTTTCTCTAAAAACACCTTTAAAAAACCACGGAGTTTTATTTTGTTTACCTTATATTATTTTTAGTTGTGTTTACTGTCGCTTAAAATATAAATGGCAAGATATGCAAGCACCTGTTTGTAAACAAATGTCATAAGTCATAAATGCAGGGGACATGCCGATAACGGCATGGTATTATGAAGAGGAGTATAGTTCGTCTTAAGAGGGAGAGCTTTACTCTCTTGCTATGATTAACTTGTTTTTAACGTAAGAATTGTTACGGTAAATTGGCATGTATGTATCTGAAAACATGACCCAGATTTTGCAAGCTAATGTGGATTGCTGCTACAGCTGACCTCACGCAGGATAGGAACTGCTTTCAAGCCATTTATCAAATGAATAGATTTGCCCCGTACTTTTAAGTTAGATGCACAAAAATACTCAAGTTTTCGTGCAGTCCCCAAAGAAATGTCTAGAAAAGCCACTGTGGGCTCTTAGCTATTCTATGCTTACTCAACTCAAAAGGTCTTTGTGTGGGTGTACCTCTTGCTGGGGCTGTGGAGGAAGGAGGGGTGGCATAATCCACTGGGAATGCAGTCTCCTGTAGTGCAGCTCCTCTCCCTACCCCTCGGGGTGAGCGGGAGAGGTCTCCAGGACGAGAGTGCCCACCCCCGGGCACAGTTTATCCTGCTAGGTGGAAAGTCCCCCTGAAGTTTGCAGATTTCCACAGTTCTTGAAGAAGAAGGCAGAACATAGGGATGTAAACAGGGTTTAGTTTTGTCCGGGCATTGCAGCGCAGTGCATCATCAGCTTGACGTGAGCAGTGCTAGTACCATTCACTTCAGCGGCTGGTGCAGGACAGTACTGTGGCTGCTTTGTGCTAAATGAACTCTTGATTTAACTGACCAGCTTAAAAGAAATAATAGATACTCGGCATCACATCGTCCCCCTGACAGTGGCTAGTTTCTTTACATAGTCTTCAAATTATTGGGTGACACAGGAAGGAAACTGGCTGGGTAGATTCTCCCCACCTCTTTTATAAGGAAGTTGAACCCCCAAGGAAATGCTCTCCTTCATTCTGCTGAAGGAGCGTTTCCCATTTTTCAGGCAGGAAATCTTACAGGTTAAGTCGTGTCCTATAGGTCACAAAGCAAACTTGCTGTTATGACTGGAACCCAGAACTTTGTGTTGCACAACATCATATTCACAGGTCAAAACACACTGTCATAAGCATTTCAACAGACACTACTTCACCATGCAGCAGCACTTCAGATGTATGTGTAGACAGAAGCAGAAAATCTAGTCAAGAAATTCATTCTAAATGTTATTAATAAAGCTTTTTCTGTCATCTGTTTGCACGTGTAGCAAACTTCTTAGTTCCAAGTAACACTCCTAGCTAAAGAGACTGTGTCTCATTGAAAATGGTTTATGAAAAATACCCTGTGAGGCTGCACATGTTCTGTGGAGTTCTGTAACATTAAGGATCAGTGAAGGGAATACTCCAGACCCACACGTATATAGAAGACACTGCTAATATGAACAGACTGGAATTTTAATTACTTTTCAAAACTCCCTTGTGGGCTATGCTAGTCACAATACTACGTATAGATCTGAGCATTAAAACTGATCTGAATTTGTCCTATGTTGCAATCTTCTCTTACATGTAATCTTTCAAGTATATCAGAATTATTTTTTTTTTCTAATGTAGCAATCTTTCATAACATTTCTTGCATGGCTAACTTGTAGATCTCAACAGCCAATTCTTACTTACGTACTTAATTAGATGCATACAGGCCATAGAAAAAGTCAGATTCCCTCTGAACATGTGCTCTGTAAATATGTAAAAATATATTTATCATACAACATGCCTGCCAAGAAAAATATTTGCTTAGTCCTAGTAATTCGGAGATTAAATTAAAGGAAAGAAATCAAAATTTGTAACACTATATTCCAGTCCCTTTCCTATATAACAGGAATCGCCTGACGTACATTTGTCTTTTTTTACACGTTTTTGTCACTGAATAAAAAGCATTAGAAAATGGGAGCCAAGTGCACTGTTTGGAATGTGTACTTAAGCCTTTGCATTCAAATACTTGATTCAGATTGTTTATTTTAAGTATTTAAATTATTTTGGTTTGAAATAGCATGTCACAAAACACTCTGGATCTGATAGGGCCCCAGAGGAAGGTCTGCAAAACTCATCTGTAAAACTGTCCACTGAAATTACGAGCACTTTTTCTGTGGATGGGCTGTAAGGAGATTTCAATATTAAATGTTCTGTAAAAGGTATTTTTCCTGTCTGGTTGTTTTTTTGAGTGCGAGCAAAGCAAAGATTTCTATTAGCTTCTTCGTAGGGATTTTAATTTCATTATTGGACCAAGAGTTAGCATCAACCAATGAATTCACAGTGACATTCTGTAAGTTAGGAGAGTAGCAACTAGTTAGTGTTTTTCAAATAGAATTTCCACAGTGGAAAAGATATTAAATGTTTGTTTTGTGCCAAGAAATGAGTAATATGAGAATACTTTCATTCTTTTATAAAATGGAAGAGCATTAACAGCATTTTAGGGTTTTGTTATATAGAGAGTTTTTGTGATTGCTGAGTCTCGTAATAGATAAAAACAGCAGAAAAGGCAGGCGGTCATTAAAAAGGCTGAGTAAGATAAACCAGTCTCATTTATGTATTATGGCTCACCCATTTTAATAATATCTTTGTACCTACTGTGTTACTTGACTTCCAGTATGTTAGATCCAGCTTCTTACTGCACTAAGGTAGTGCCAGTTCTGCTTCGGTCAGTGCTGCGGGGATAGCAGTGCAGCTCCCTGGCCCAGCAGAGCTGGTGACAGAAGCAGAGCTCCAATGCAGGAAGCAGCACCGCACCTTTGGCAGACTGAAGCTGTTCAGAGAAGCTCAGAGAAGCCATCTAGTTTTGCACTGGGTTAGAGAAAGATGCAGGAAAGGGAAGAACTGTAACAGTAGCAAATCAACAGCAAGTGGTACATCACTACTCAGAGGCTGTAAATACGTCTGTAGAATAAAAACCTGACTAGTTTTCTCAACAGGGAACCAGAATGTGCCCAGAAGTAAGGGTAAAGGAAGCAGACCAGTATTCATGACACGCCTGCAGTGTATCTGTTCTTTAAATGGCTAGTTACGGGAGCAGAAATGCATGCAAAAATAAATTCCATTAAGAAATGGTGACTACCCCATTTCTCAGTTTTACTAAACTCTCAGACTTTGTTAATTGGTTGCCACTGATGGCTGGTTAAATTCATGTAACTTGGTTTGCTTTCATTTTCCGTAAATGTATAGAAACATTTTTATTCCCAAATGTAAACTGCCAGTGCCAAGATTCTGACTGAAGTGGATCTTTATGGTTGCATTATAAACAGTGGCGAATGTAAGGAAAGAGGCAGAGTGCTCACATAATCTTAATTATAGCTGGAAGATTTGCTCGTGTGTATGCACAGTGTAGAAATACAAGGAATCATTGTAAATTAATAACCATCATTAGAAGAAATCATGCATTTCAAAATCATGCTTTCATCAAGATAATATGACCTATTTTACACTTAAGCAATTAAAATAGAGGCTGAAATAGATGGGGATGATTAACTTATCCAGTAGTTAGACTCAATAGGTGACATTATCCGATAAGTAATCTAGTGTGACTGGAATTCTTAACAAAAATGATTTTTTGTTCATTCCTGGGTTGGTTTTTTTTAACAAAAAGCCACTTTAAAAATTTCTTTATTTTTTCTGAAGATAAACCTGTAAATTCCTTTAAAAGGGAAATCTATGGGCCTGCTATGACTGCTGTCTGAGGCTTTCAGAGCTCTAAATGGTGAGAACAGCATAAATAGCCAACTAGACCGCAGCAGGTTAATTTTGTATCAGAGGAAGCACTAAGATACTCATATATAAAGCCAGGGAAACTGTGCTAGTAATTCTTGGAGTTCTGAACTAATCCCTAACAAAATTATCCCATGACTGGAGTTGGCAGTGAGGAAAACTGAATGTGTTCAGAAAATGTTCATATTGCACTTGGAATCAAGCATAGACTGTGTGATGTTATCTGGACTCACATTCAAATAATCTAGATTCAATATCTTGAGAATTTGTAGAAGATAATTTTATCTTATAGATTTATTCTAACTTGTACCGGAATTTCACAATAATATTCTTTTAAATCTCTCAGTATATTTAAAACCAAAAAAAGAAAATAAACCTCTGCTTAGAATGTAACTGCAATAAAAATGGTGGCATTTTGGTTCCAGTCTGAGCATTAGAAGACGAATGGTGCAAATTCAAGAGATTCCAGTTTCAAGGTCTGAGCCCTGATTTCTTCTCTAGCCAGTCACAAGAAGGTGCAAAATTCTTTCATGAGAACCTAAGCAAGGTAAGATACTGCACCTCTCAGAGGCAGCAGTACACCTACCAGCTAATTTCAGATGCATTTAACCTGGGAGAGTGGGCCATGGTGAGTCAGCTCTGGCCTAGATGTACTATCTTCCCATACCAGCTCTATTCCTATCTCCTTTGCAGATTATCCAGAACAGAAAGTTCCAAGAAGTCAAAAAGAACCCAAACAAACCCCAAACCAGAGGTAGCTCCTTTTCAAGACACTCATGCCAGACAGTAAAGACTAATCCACAGCTGCAGTTTCCTGATAACGTACCTCTTACCAACACCCCAGTATGGTGTGAGTGGCAAACTTACACCGAGTAGCTAATTCAAGCCTCTTTATTTTCTCGTAAAGCAGGGCATTCTGTGTGTCATGTCCTGCAATAGAGACGTGCATCCAGTGTGGTGGAGTGTTCAATAAAAGCATCCCTTTGCAGGGGACCCCCTGGGGCACGTGGTAGGAGGAGACTGCAGGGCAAAGATGGAGCTGGGGTGAAAGTGCCTTATGGCAGGACCCTGGCCGCACGCTGGGAGGCTGAAGACACCCATCCTCTGCCTGCAGGGCAGTACCATCCATTTGTTCTTTGTGCTGCACACACCAGCTGGGCCTGGCTGGCAAGCAGATCACAAGTGACCTTTATTATATCTGGTTGATGTGTTTGCTTCTGTTGTCTTTTTCTCAGCTGTCACCTGCAAGATAGCCAGAAATGGTGAACTAGTCCATTATAAGTTCCATCTTGCCTAACTTGATGACAGCAAACTGAGTGGGAGTGTTGATCGGCTTGAGGCTCTGCAGAGGGATCTGGACAGGTTGGATCGATGGCTGAGGCCAGTTGTTTAACAAGGCCAAGTGCTGGGTCCTGCAGTTAGGTCGCAATAACCCCAGGCAACACTATGGTCTGGGGGAAGTGTGGCTGGAAAGTGTGGCAAAAAGGGATCTGGGGATGCTGGTGGACACCTGGCTGAACAGGAGCCAGCAGTGTGCCCAGGGGGCCGAGAAGGCCAAGGGCATCAAAACCAGCGTGTTCAGCAGGAGCGGAGAAGTGATCCTGCCCCTGTACTTGGCACTGCTGAGCCACAGCTTGAGTACTGTGTCCACTTCTGGGTGCCACATTATAAGAAAGACATTGGGGTGCTGGAGCACGTCAAGAGAAGGGCAATGAAGCTGGTGAGGGGTCTGGAGAACAGGACTCATGAGGAGTTGCTGAGGGAACCGGCGTTGTTTAGTCTGGAGGAGGCTGAGGGGAGACCTTATTGCTCTCTACAACGACCTTAAAGAAGGTTGTAGTGTAGGTGTTGGTCTCTTCTCCCAAGTAACTAGTGACAGGATGGAAGGAAATGGGCTCAAGTTGCACCAGGGGAGGTTTAGATTGGACATGAGGAAACATTTCTATACTGACAGGATGGTGAGGCCTTGGAACAGGCTGCCCAGAGAGGTGGTGGAGTCAGCACCCCTGGGGGGGTTCAAAAAACAAGTAGACTTAGAACAGGAGCAGGAGGGCACGGGCACGGGGGGTGTAGCAATGTAAGT
>JANHFX010021190.1:6338-22682 GCA_027560015.1 Chloroceryle amazona | reverse complement strand
TGTGACCTGTGCTGGATTAGATGGTCCTGCTCTGGCAGGGGGGTTGGACTCGAAGATCTCCAAGGTCCCTTCCAACCTCTGACATCCTGTGAGGCTGTGAAGTTCAGTCTTTTAAAATAATTGAGGCATATTATAGGCAAGTTCATTGCTCTTATCAAATCTAATTGTGCAGTTAGATCTCAGTCTTTTTACCCAAGAATGTAAATTCACTACAAATACATAAGAACAATGAACTATTCATAAATAGGACTTTTTTAAGTAAAAAAAAAGCTAAAGCAATCTTGTGTTGGTCTCTAATAGCTGATGTAATTCTGAGAGGTTATGTAAATAATGATTTTAATGCATTTAAGACAACATGATGTTGTCTCATTTTCATTTTGTCATTAGATCTAGTGTTTTTATACTACCCGCCAGTTCACACAGATAGTAGTAATAACCTTGTGATTTCCACTGGTGAAGGTGACCACAGACACTGGGGGAGAGGGAGAGGAATGAATAATTGGCTGAAATGACTCCATGCTTTTCAGTAAAACTTTTGCACAAGGAACCTGTTGGTAATAGGGAAATTTGTATCTGTCCCTGCTCCATCTGTGTATTTTGAAATGATCAATTCTATGAATGAAGAAAAATCAAAACCATTTTATCTGTAAATGTGAAAATGAATGTAAAAATTTGCTTTCGTAATTTATTTCTGTATGCAGCCAAATGCATAATTATTCTGCAGCTCTTGCTTTTGTTTTTTGGATTCTTTCACACTAACAGAAGAGAGATGCAGTAATAGCTAAATACTAGTAGGGAATTGTATAATGGCAAGTTATATCACATCTAAATAGAAATGTAAGATTTCATAGTACAGGGCATTGTATTGATTATTGCAAGATGTGTTTGGAGTCCAAAAGATTCCTAATTGCCCACATATGTTCGTGCACAAATTATTTTTCGATAATAAAAAACCTGTCTCTACCTTTCAAATTCTTGCCACTTTTCAGACACCTGCCATCACAGTACTTTACAAAACTTTTCCACAAAGTTTTGAGAAATGAGGTCTGGCAACTTCTCAGGAAGGCGAGCAAAAGAAAGTGTAGGAAGTATAGAAGAAAACAGTGGTGTACATTCATAAATCATCACAAAGTCCGGCAGAATTAAGGTGCCTGGAGAAGAGTAACTATTAAGAACTGCATTTCTTCATTTCTAAATTCACGGAGAATATTCTGTGTCCTTCGGGCTGGAGGAATATTCACGTTGTTCTACATTAGAACAGTCCTTTAATTTGCAATGTGTGTGTGTTTATCTTCCAGAGCAATCAGCCCTGTTTGTATTTTGTGAATGCAATGATAACTTGAACTGTATCCAGCACAGGTAACATAGGCCTGACTGCACAACTGAGTTAATAAGAACTTGGTTTCAGAATGGAGAATAGCCCATAATTAAGGTCTGAATGTGTGTGACAGATCACTATAGATGGCGCCTTTGAGAAATTATCTGTCTTGTGCTCACGCATTCCTGCGGAAGGATCTTGATGGACCCCTTCATTTGAGACAATGGGCCAGCAGCATTTCTTGGGAGGACCCCTTTGGGAACATTCTCTAATTCTGAAACTCCTAATTTCAGAATGCTTTGTAGGGAATTCTGTTTTTTTCAATTTTTGCTACCAAGTGCTAGAAGTGGACAAACTGTTCTGAAGTAACAGCTCACAGGTCGTCCACCAGGAGTACTGCACCAGGAATTCATCTTAGTGAGCCCCAGTGCTTCTCTCTGCTTAAGCAAATAGCCTGCTCTTTATGGAGTGTATTCCAGTGCCAACAGTAAGTACATAGAATGAAGAATCCTCCCAAATGTCTATGAAATTGAGAAACATAAATCTTTCAAGGCAACGAACCTTTGTTGGAAAGGTGCCGCTTAGTTGTGTTTGTAGCCTTGTTCACTTTTAACAAGCCCTAATACAATTTGATCCTCTCGATATAAACATGAATTTTTCCATATTGGGATTCTTTTGATAATGAAATAAGTCTGTGTTAGTCAGGCATTGATAGCCACACACTGTATCCTGGAATTAGAATTCAATGTTTATTCCTCTGGTAGTAAAGCTCCGAAACACGAGAACGTGCTAGCAAAGAGAGCGACCTACCCAAATCAGTGCAACAAAAGTCCTGTCAGAATCATTCACTAAGCATGTGCTGCTTCAGTATTCAGTTTTTAATCATTAAAAAGCACAGTGTTTTGTAACTTAAAGACTTTAAAGAGAATTATTTTGTGAATGTATTACTTTTCTGTTAAAATATTTGGAATGCTTTGCTAATCCTAGTAAGGCAGCAAATGGAATGGAAAGATGAATGGAATTGAAATAATACAGCCCTCCTCCACGGAAAGAAAGTACTGCAGAGCTGAATGATAAGTTCTCTACAGAAAAGTATAAACTAAGTGAAGTATTAGAAACAATTTCTACAAAGCATGACTAATTTAATCCTTATTAAATAACAAACGTTACAAATCTAACAAATCCTTAATAAACAATTTTGGATAATGTGGGAAGTACCTTATCTGTACTCTGATAGCTGAAATACCCCTTCCTGCCTGACTCCGGTTTACAGCCATACAGATTGTTCTTAGCCAAGGTCTACGTTAAAAAGTGATTAAAATAATGAATAAACGTTTCAGAATACTGGTAATTTATTGTTCCTGTTTCTGCCTCACTGCAAGAAATGACTGCTTAAGGAGCAAGACCTGTGTGTTATCTTTGTGTATATATGTAAAAATAGATACAAACCATACGTATGGTTTGCTGTAGTAGATGCAAAGGAAATGTCTCTTTCTATAAGATCCACATTTTCATGACTGCAGTGTGACTTAACCTGCCTAAAAATGACAGTCTGGTTTTGTGGAGTCACTCCAGGTTAGGACAGAGTCTCAAAAATCAGCAAATTCTTCTTTCAGTCCTACCTAAATTAGTCCTGCCATCTGAGATGCGTCCTGTGTGAGAGGATGAGTAACTTTTGGCAGTAGCCATTTCTCTTCCCTGATAACAGATGAGTAACTTTTGGCAGTAGCCATTTCTCTTCCCTGATAACAGAGTACTCCTCAGTGATGTTGTTCATCATGGTACTTAAGTTCTAGACACTGAAAGTAAAGAGAGATTAATTCTCCTTAAAGTCACTACATTCCGCAGAGGATTAAGCAATGAAAAGCCAGCACATTGTTTTATCTGCTTACACGTATAACAAGAAATACTGAAAAAAGGACTATTCTAATATTGTCTTGTGGCTGCCGATTCTGACACCACTTTATAAGCCTCCCAAATTTATGTACTCAACCTGCAGATACTCTAAATGACAAAAGAACATGAAGCGTGAATATAGAAAATGATCATGCATTTATAAACTACATCATTTCAGCCTCTCGTAGAATCACAGAATGGTTTGGGTTGGAAGGGACCTTAAAGATCATCCAGTTCCAACCCCTCTACCATGGGCAGGGGCACCTCCCACTAGAGCAGGTTGCTCAAATCCCTGTCCAGCCTGGTCCTGAACACTTCCCGGGAAGTGTCACCCGCAATCTCTCTGGGCAACCTGCACTCCAGAGTCCCTTGCTGCCATTCCCAGGGCTCTGTAACCCTATGAACACATTCTAAATTGTACCAGACAAGTCTAATATCACGTAAAAATACAAAGCAACTAGACATTTGACTTGCAAAGAACTAATGTGATCAGCAATAATGTCTAGATGACAAAACACAGTTTTTACTTAAGTAATATTCTACCTAAAGAACCTTACTCGCAGTAGTATCCTATATTGTTATAGTCATAGTGATAAAACTTTGTAGAGTAAGAGAGTGCGTGTGAAGCATGTTGTAAAAACCTTGTTGTATAAGGTTATAATGGAACCACTGAACTTCCTTATGTAGAGAAGCCCTACTAAAAATCAGAGCATCTCCATTCCATGACATCTCTACTAGGCACAGAACTGTCTGGAGATCTGAAGATGATCTGCACAAGCATAACTTGAATGTATCTTCAACTACATTTCTAGGAGATGATTTTGTTTGTAATGGAAAACAGCAAAATGTTTTTTTGACAGAATATTTTGCTCTGACTCCCTATTCCTGTATCTTACCTTAAAAAGCACTTAGGTAAATTCTGAGCATCACAGAGATCAGTGTGAAATACTTAAAAAGAAAGCTCAGTCTATGGAGAAGAGTCTTGATCTCAATGGGGTTTGCTTTAAAATCAACTGGAATCCCAGAACAAATTCTCTGTAACACATTTAGTGTGCCTGACTGCATTTACAGTTTCATTTCAACTGAGCAAAGAATTTTTACTAATGACAGGAAATAAGGTGAAACTGGAGAGATTTTGACCATGATTAATGTGGAATTTGAAGCATTAGTAACTCTAAAGTGAGAGAAACCAGTATGGAAGTGAAGGAAATATCCATTGTAACCTTTTCATGCCAAATTATTTACCAAAATGAAATCTTTTGCTATAGTAATAAACCAAAAATCCCAAATCATACAACTTTGCTGAAGAAGCAAGGTTCCCTCTCTCATTCCATGCACAGGGATTAAACAACGGAGACTGTAAATGCTGTTTGATAGCAATGGACGGAGGCTGTCCCAGAGGAGGTTCTCTTTGGAATAGAGTTAGACTGACAGCTGGATTAGCACCCTGAATAAATGAAGATGATAACCTTCTCAATATTACTGCTGGCAATTTCCTGGTTCTTTGGGAATACTGCTGGTTCTGTAGGAGATAGTACCACAAATTAATGATAAGCCATATCTTTCATTCATCATCCTAAATAGGTTCCTTTCCTGCATCAGGAGTTGCCTCTGTAATCGGAATGTGTACAAAGTGTAGCATAGCTCTCTCTCTTCACACTGACCATTCTCTGGGGTGGGGGCTGGAACGTTAGGCAAAAATTAGACTGTTAACGCCCTCCTGGGAACTTGGTTTGTTATAAAATAGCACACTGCCTGGTACCTGGAAGATTATTGTTACATTATTCCAGCAGTGGATGGAATAAGGAGTGCCAGATTATCCTCGAGGTGCATTCCAGGTACTTGCTTTAGCTGCAGCACATTGTGGAGCGGCCAGCGTAAACCAGAAATCATCCCGGACAGCTGTACTTTCTCCTTAAAACAGACAGTCAGGAGTCTTATTGACAGGCATTATTTCACACAAATGCTTGATTCCATTTTCAATTAGACAAATAGATGTTTTCACGGAATATTTACACTCTTGATACATCCTCATTAAAAATATAAACTCTTACCCCCAAACCAAGCATGGATTTTTCTCTGCAACATAGCTTTTGTCCTTCAAGTGACTGCTTGACTGTAGTGAATAATGTAAATCATACATTTTCAGTCCAGCCACCTTCAATAATGACCTAAATGAATCACTAATGGCTAAGAGGCAGAAAACTACTTGATTACAGTTTGCTACTGTTTGGCATTAAAAAAGTCTTTTAATACTTTAATAAAAGTCTTTTAATACTTTTAATTGCAATTACCTGGCAAAACCTTCACTGGCTTGATTAAAGTGTGATCAGCACTTACTCAGCAAAACAAATACATACACATACATAATTCTGTCAGAACTCATCAAGTTTACACCATGAAAACTTTGAAGGATCTACTAGAGAAGTCTTTTTGTGTGTGTGTGTCAAAGGTTTACATGGAGCAAGGTCTTCTCTATCCCCACCATCATCAATAACAACAGACAAAATACGGTCAGGTAGCGACCATCTACCTTTACAGAAGCTTTTGCCTGAAGAAGAGGCAGCTGAGTGCCAAATGAGATTTTTACTCCACTTGGCATTACACTTTTATCCTGCTTAGTAGCTCTGTATGTGTTAGTCTGAGCAAACTATTCTGAGGCTAAGAATCTGTCCTAAAATGCAATGGCCTAGTGAAAATACACAGGAGAAGCCTGCATAGTGCCTAAATTTGACTACAGACAGTACTATTAATCCTTTCATGTCATAAATGCCATAAAAAAGACAGCCCTGACACCATTAATCATGCGTAGTAGTTCATAAATACTGCAGAGATCTCTCATTTTAAACAAAATCAGCATTATAACAATTTTCTGGAGAGACTACATTTATTTCACAGCAAAAAATATTTATACTCTGAAAATAATAGTCTTTCGACTAACCATATGATTATCATTGTTCTGTCTATGTCAGCTTGTAGTGAGATAGTTGTGGATGTGTTAGTAGTGTTTCTGCTATCTGGCTAATATATAACTTTTAGGTATTTAGGTATAAATAGCTCATATTCTACTATTTTGAAAAATATTGTGTTTGTGAAAGGAACGTTTTGCTGAAAGCATCTTCCAACTAACTTCTCTCTTTCCCAGTCACTCTGGAGTGTAAAAGGAAGCTGGGCAGTGTCCAGTTGCAGCTCACATCAGTAGGGAGTTGTCAATATTCGAAATATTTGAAAATACATTTCAAAAACTGAGGCATGCAAAATCAGAAGTAGAAAAATATTATTTCAAAATATGATTTATACTGACAGTGTGTGGATAACTGAAAACACACATGGGTGTAATACAGCAACGTATCGTAGAATCATGGAATCATTAGGGTTGGAAAGGACCTCTAGGATCATCGAGTCCAACCTTCATCTCTCTGTCCATTAGACCATGGCCTCAAGTGCTGCATCCACTCGTTTATTAAACCCCTCCAGGGATGGTGACTCCACTGCCTCGCTGGGCAGCCTGTTCCAGTGCCCAACCACTCTCTCAGTGAAGAATTTCTTCCTAATATCCAATCTGAACCTCCCCTGACACAACTTGAGGCCATTTGCTCTAATGTTGTTTTACCGTATTTATGGGAATTAAGAGATCTAAATTTTGTCATAATCCTTGTTTTGCTTCTTGCTTTTCTTACGCATAGGATATTCTAGTCCGTTATTCGAAGTTACATTGAAAGCTGAAATAATTTATGGACATACAAATGCCAGGATTATGTATATGAATTTTAGATATTCACACTGGGTATTAAGTTTGATAAAAGAATGAAATGTGTGTCAAATATTTCTGTAATACAATCCATAGACTTTTGAAAGACTATTTAAACTTCACATACATTATAGGGCCCACTTTGGGCAGGAAAGTGGGCCTTACTTGCATTGATTACTCTTACTTGTACTGATTACAGGAATAAATGCTAATAAATGTCATCTTTAGCTAATAATAGCAAAGATATCATTTAGAATACTAAGAAAACTGCCTTTTCCCTAAAAGAAGCCCTCTGCTTTGTTCACATTTAGTGCATGAAGAAATCAGAGATGGACCAATACAGAAATACAGGTTACAAATAGAAGAATATTTGCAACAATTATACATTTGAAACAAAAAGTGCTTTTTCATTTTCTTACAACTACCATTTTTAAAATACATTTATACATTCTTCTTGTTCCCCAAGTGAAATTTCACTTCTGTTTTTTCCTTCAGCAGGTATTTCTGATCAGTACTTATAAGACAATTTCTTCCAGAGAGCAGGAAGTAAGAGAGTGTTTGGTTTGGGAGCGATGCATTGTCTTCATGTTTTTCTCAGCACAGTTTAAGTGTGCTGGCACATTACAGGCTTTTCAAAAAAGCAAACTCTCTTAAGGGGTAGGTGACTGGATAGATGCTGGGTGTGGGGTCAAACCTTTTACAGCATATGGCATAAAGAAAAAAAAAGTTTAGTAGTTGGAGTATATTGGTCCCCACTTGCAAACACTGCACGGTTTGTACCACTTCAGCAGTCCTTTTCCTTCCCTACTTAAATGAATCCCATGACTGGTTCTGCAAGTCAGAACCAACAAACCCTGGCAGAGCTGAGCTACCTCGGTGCCTGCTTGCGCTTAGTTAAGCTCTTTGTGTTCTGAGGGTTGTTTGAATGTCAGCTCTCATTCAGTATGCAAGAAAACTGCATCTGTGCCACACTTAATAGTGACTTATATGCAAGAATGAAGTAAAAAGAAGTGAAATTTCTTAGAAAGAGTTTTTAGTGTAACAATTAAAGGCATTTTCCTATATGATATCACATCAGCAAATAATAAAACATGGACTGAAAGCTAACAACTTAGTCACAATTAGAACTTGGGAGCTGTAAGTATTAAATGCTCATTCAGAATGAGAATCAGGGAAGTCAGAATTACAGTTCAGCTGGAGAATACTTTTAACACATGTACTTTAAAAACTAAGATCTAAAGTCCTACCAATTCTCAAGTTATACATGAAATAATCACTGCATAGGAAGAAGGACAAGTTTAACAACAGGAGCTATCAGTTCAAACATATAATTTAAATTGTTGATAGTTTCATAAGAGCATTTTCCTAAAAATGTGTTCCAGCTCTGAGTCCTCATTTCTACCACAGTAGGAAGTTGCCTTGTCCTGCCAGGTTGTAGAATAGGAGTTATTTTCTGTTTATCTTTTTTTTTTTTCATTTGTCAAATGTAGTAAATAACCTTTAGCAAACCTGCTAACACAACTTTGGTTATGCCTCAGATACAAATGCAGTTAGGCAGGGCAGTCATCATGATTTCCATGTAGTTCGATATCGAATTGTCGTTTTGCTTTTAAAAGTCTTCCCTTTGAAAATACATTAACAACGCAGCACATATAGAAGTATCTATTAAAAACGTAGAAAGAAATCTGTGGCTGTCTGAAAACTCCAGTTTTTGTGATTATAATAAGAGATGAAAACTCCTGCCTGCTAATGAAGGTGGTGATATCTGTAAAAATAAGAGCAGTGCCGCCGGGCAAGGGCTGCTATCCAGTGTTTCCATGTACAACAGCAATCCTGTAATTGCAGATTTATATTACAGAAAACTACTGCTGTCCTGGGAGAGGATTTTCCACCCTTTTTTTCCACATGAAAAGGAGGACAAAAGGAGTGTCCAGAATGTGTCTCTAAAGTTCTACTTCTTTCCAAGGGCTGGTGCACTACTGAATTTAAGAAAAATCTAAAGATTTAGACCACAATTTCTGAAACTAAAGTATTATTATATATAAATTGACTTCGTTAAAGCAATTTGTCTAGTTCTTCTGCAAACATCACAAAAGAAAATTCGAATTTAAATGCACCAAAATGTTTGACAAAATATTTTAAATTACTCTTATTTCAGCCAAGATTCTGGCAGCACAGATGGATGGAATTGCTTTATGTACTGTTATGGTTTCTACTTTTTTTCTGTATAATGTTTTATTTCAACCGCACCTCCACAGAGTTGCAAAAGATGGTGGATTTGAGTTGTTGCAACTCAGCCACCGAGTTAAACAGAGTTACATGGTTACTGAGTGTAAGGATGGTACATTTTTCACTACAAATCAGCTCCTCGCACGAAGTTCTATGTGTGTGATTTCCTCCACAGAACTCACAGCAAACCCCTGCTGTTATTAAAATGAGCAGCACGCCTGCATAAATCCCTTACAGCATCATTCCCCTATCACTGCTTTGTCCAATACAAAAGCCAGTACAAGAGATCACGCAGAAGGGAGTTTGCTGCTATATGGCAATTCCCACAAAAGCTGCCACTGAATCTTCTCTCAGTGCGTGGCAGAGCGCTAAGGAACTTGACTGCGTGGTTTTTAAAGAAAAAACAACAGGATGGTCAGGTTTATACCACAAGTACGTTTTGGCCTGCTGGTATTCATCCATTCTTGAAAGGAAATTAAAGCAATATAAAAAGACAGGAGTTGCACGGAACCATTAGTATGGTACTTTGCTCATGCTTGTGAGTGCAGATGATGGGGGGGGCTTTTGTGTCTTATTTTCAAAGCCCCCCCCCGAGATTCTAAACAAATAAATCAAATGTGAAATTATTATCCCAGCTGTAGAAATGGAGAAATTGGAGTATTGGAGCTGACTGACTCTCAAGTCAATGTTTACTATTAAAAATAGGATTAGATTTCATGTCATCATTCCCAAATCTTGCATCCAGTCTTCTAGCACTGCCTGCCTACCATAATGTGACACATGTTCATGTGTTTGGTTTTCAATGATTAATACTCAGGGAAGAGCAATCACCTTAATATCACACAAGTAACTAAAAATTTCTTAAGGACAACTTGAAGATAAAAACCCTAGCATTTCATGTTACAGTTCTCATCTTTGCTGTTCCTCAGGCATTCATCTCTGCAGAGTACTTCCTATACTGTAGTTTATATTTCTGTCATGACTCCAACGATTTGCCAAACAGAGATTTCCCTACACACTGAGTATTGCAAGTTCTTAAGTCAAATGTATACTGTCTGCTTCCATCCCTGCTCTCTGTCTCAGTTATTATTTTTCTGAAGATAAGAAAAATCCCATTTTTACCACTGGAGAGCCAGGCTGCTTAGGTCACAAGATTCTCTTGGCTTAATCCTTGAGTATGAATCATGAACTTTCCCTAATAAGTACTGGCATTCTTCAGATGATCAAGCTAGCTTACTAAGGCTTCCAGAGCTTTCCACATTAATTATAACCATGTTTTAAGTAACAAAAGCAGTAGCTGATTAAGAATTATTAAGACTATAAATTGTTTATTCTTACTTTTCCTTTTTGTCCTCTATTTCTCACTCTTATGTGGGTTGATATCACAAATGGCAATAATAGAACTCAAAAGAAAAAAAAAAACAAAACAAAATATGAAAAAGATTATTAAAAAGACAGATCAGACTGAACAATATCTGTGTGAAAAATTGGAAAGAAATTCAGTTGCTTTCTACACTACATGGCCCCAAAGTAAATACCCACGACTCCGCTTCAGAAGAAGCTTTTTTCTCACACTCACTATCAGAAAATTGTGAGATCACAAAGCCTCTACTTGGCAAATTATTTATAACCCCTGCAAAAGAATCATGTATGCTACTGAGAAGTCATAGTAAGCGCCGTGTGATTAAATGGGTGTTCTGTTAAGAAAGAAATAAAGTGAAGGCCCTAAAATGAAAAAGGAAAGTAATTGTTAGCACTTGGAAGTAGAAGCAGAATATTCTTTCCCTATTCAGAGTACAGATAGGACATGGCTCTAATAAGCACTTTGAAACATGAAGATCCGGAGCACTTCAGGACAGATTTTAAAATCATGCACCTAATTTAGATGCTAAATCTAGTAAAAGTAGAACAAATACAAACCTACTCAGTTTAGCTTCCAAAAATATTTGTGTATCTTTTACCAGGATTAGCACATCTATAAAAAAAATCTAATACATTCCTCAAACAGCATTTTAAGTGTGGCACAGTATGACAGGACAAAGGTATATTTAATATTTGGAAATAAGAAGGGGGGTTGCAGTTAAGTGGCAGTTAATTAAACAATGTACATATATCTAGGCCCATTGCATATGTAGAATAACAGAACATACCCAAGTCATAGGTAAAATCACTTGGGAACTTCTAGGAAAACACAAATATTTTTACAACAGCAGCCTATGAACACAACAAATATTTTTACAGTAGCAACGATCCAGTCTGAAAATAAAAGCAGAAAGCCCTAAAAGGAAATCAGAAGTGAGTCAAAATCACTGGTGGTTACTCTCTCATTTATCAGAAGTGAGTCAACATCACCAGGTGTTTGGATCATACTCATTTTGGTCATATTCACCCTCACATAAACTGTAGTACAGGAGGAAAACCTAAGTCACATCTTTAACATTATTGCAAAGCTGACGAGGAAGAAGAATGCTACTAAATGCAGTATTCGATAGGAAATGCTTCTTTGAGAACTCAAAAGAATGAGTGCTTTATTTAAAGAACTACAGCTAGTGAAGTAATGTTCTAGTTTATGTTTCTCAGAAATATAAAAATACTTTGAAATCAAAATTAGATGCTGTAGATATTTTTAGGTATTTTAGATAAATTTAAAAATTACACAGGATATCTTAAAGGTTCAGTACAGCCCTTTTTTGAGCCGTGATTTAGTGACATCCTTGAGCAAGAGAGTAGCTGAACCTGAGTCGTGCTTCCAGGGACTTGCACAGTTGAGTACCCAAGTTCAGGAAATGCCTTTAAGTAATACCGAGCTGATTCAGTAAACTATGTGAACACACTGAGCTTTACATTTAGTATTTGCTATGTACTTTATCAGATAAAAGGAATCTTTCCCCAGAATTCATGTGTCTTTAGAGAGAGGCATTCTCTGGTTCCATGAACTGTTTTTCTAACTGCACACAGAACACAGAAGTTGTGCAGAAGGTCTGCTGCTGTGGTGAGTATTTAGAGGAGCAGTGAAAAGTTTTCCAGAAGCTGTATGATTTGATTCTTAACTCTTTTTGTCCTGCTCCTCATTACCACTGAGAATATTTTGCTTTGTTTTTGTGGAAATGTACAGATGTGAAGAAAACCTGTTTAACAATTTGTATTAAAAAAAAAACAACACCTCTAAAGCTCTGCATTCACAAACCCCAGTACATCTTAACCTAATGTGTTGCCTTACTTTCTGATTTCCAGACTTCAAAATATGAGTTTAAATATTTTACTTCAACAAAGGGGCAAAATTACCTCCTAAGACAAAGACACTTTGAAAAGGTTATGTTACCTGGGTAGTCCTTCCAATCCTGCGCTAGAAACTCGAGACTACTGGTACCAGACAAGATAGGGTATGGGCTGTGACCTATAATGGAAGGCACATTAAGTTACTGTTGCACAACGGCGTAAAGAAGTGGGCAAGACGACAGAAAAGCTATTTCCAAAGGCTGTGGGGTTTTTCTTTTGGATGAAATGTGCTTGCACAGAATACAGTTACAAAAATGAACTAAAACTGTAAGGCCAGGGTCCTGGCATCACACGGTCGTAAGAAGAATATGACTTTTATGGCTTCCACATGGACAAACATATAAATAACTGAGCACCTGAGTATGTGAGCAAAAGCCACAATGTTTTATTTATGAAAAGTGAGTTACGGATAAAACTATTTTCAGGTAGCATTAAAAAGGGAGATGTTAAAAATAAAGGTAATACTATAACAAAAATGAGACAATATCGAATACTAGACATGTATGCAAACTATTTCTTACAAGCCCCATCAGTTACTATTAAGCGTGTCATTCTTTATGATTCAGCTTTGCTTTGATAGCTCCATTATGAAGTCAATGCCGCTTGCCAGTTAAATCTTCATACTCCCTAGGTATGACCATATTAAAGTACAGAAAGCTAGCAATCCGAACTGTAAAAGCTGGAAAATGATTCTTTTCTGTGAAGTGTAGCTATATATGCAGGGCTTACAACACCTTTCTCTTCAGTCAGTAGTGCTGCTTATTTTGTTTAGTCTCTGAAAGGGACAAGGGAAGGAGAACACTATTTTCTCTGAAAAATACTGCTTGTAATATATCATATCTACTTCTAAGTAGTAAATTCAACTTAGCATATGCAGTGATCAATAGAAATTAACTCTGTGGGGCAGGCAATAAGTCAATAACAATGATTAAACACTACCATAAGGAACAAGGACCGTCGGTGGGTCTGTTCTCTTTCTACCCTAAGGGTTTTCCCTTGCCTGATGTTCACATAATTTTACATTGTACATGTAACTGGTTTTTGGTTTGTTCTTATGCATGTAACACTTTTAATATGTAAGTTCAGCAATAGCAATTATGTAAGTTGAACATTCAACACTTGTCCCTTTCAAGTGTTTCTTCTCCTTCTAAGCTGCTCCTGTTACCTTACTTAGCTACCTTATGTGTTATCCCATGCTACATATGTCGAAGCAGAATTCTTACCACATCCCACCACTTTTGGCAAATTTAAAGCCCAACTCATTTAATTCTTTCTTCATAACAAAGAATGTGGCATGTTATTTTTGTGTACCACTAGGAAAAAAACTGATAAAGAGGAAATGAAGCAGGGGAACAGAAAAACAAAGTAAGAAATGAAATCCAAGTTTCTAAGGCAGCAATGCAATGCCAAGAAGCTGCTCTAGAGAAACTGATTAACTGCCAGCTTCTCTACGTGTTGCCAAGAAAACATTTCTGTGTTCACTGATCCTGTAATTAAACTGAGTATGTTCTGAAACAACTTCTTCTGAATTGTGCCATCTTCTGCAAAGGGGGAGGGAGCTTCATTCCTGTAATACACCAATAGAAAGATGTTTCTTCTCTAAAAAAGTAGGTAGAAGGGCAAGCTTGGTTTAATCATGTACACACATTCTTGGAAGAAAAAATAACAAACAACAAACATTTGGAAAGAGAAATCTCGTTGCCTGCAGACCTTTGGTGGGAAGCACAGAACTATAATTTGCATTGTTCAAAATAGTATTGTGCAGGGCAGAAAGGCTTAACTGCTATTCTTTCATGTTCTGTAATAGCAGGACTCTTGCTGAATCTCCTTCTCTTTATCACAATTTAAAAAGTAGGTTCTTAATTCTAGTGGCTTGTACTATTTTCTTGCTAGGAGTTTTAAGTTAATGCATGCTAGGCAAGATATTTGTATTCAAGTGTGTCAGTAGAAGAGACCACACCAGTAGACGTCTCCTCCCCCATTTTATCATGTTCGACCCAGTCTTGTTTAACCAGGATTTTGTAAAGGCTGACTGTTTTAGCTTCACCCCCACCATAGTCCTCTAGTAGCCTCTTGTAAAGGTTTATTTTACTTCAGACTTTTCTCCATTCCTCATGCTTTTACTGTTGATGGGTTAATTAAATGTTGGCTTTACTCAGTGGAATCATTCTTTGCAAGGTGACTGGCTGCACTGGACAGGACAGTGGCCCTCTCAACCTTTATTCCTTGCAGTCCTTAGCATATCAAGAAAGCTCTGGGTTATCTGTGAGAACCTTCCAAGACAGCACCCAATATTCAGCAGACAAAATTTGGAATCCTAGTGGAGGACACCCAAGTTTCCCCTTGCACCCTCGCTCTTTCTGTATGCATCCTAACAACATCCTTACCAAACCATTCTGAGGAAAACAGCCCTGTAAAGTCTTAGTACTTCTGCAGCTTCAGATTCAGAGCTCACCGATCAGATACAGACCAACTTTAAATGGCATTCACACTACAGGATCTTTTGCTGTGCTTGACTTGAATTTAATTGTTTCTGTACCTGAATGATGAAATATGAAGTATATTTTTGTTTAGTCCTTAATTTCTTCAATCTTTCTCTTACTACCTATAATTAATAACCCAAACAGTTTTTTTGAAGAAATCCAGAAAATATTCTGCTTGCAAACTGAACTAATTTTCTAATTGTATTGCTGTAATTTACTAAAATTATCTCTGTATGCCACCACTTACACTATTTCTACAAAGAAGCCAGGGAAATAAACCTGATTCCAGAGTGTAGTATTAACGACTGTCAGGCTCCAAAGTATTCCAGTTTTACTCCTCAGGAAAATGGAAATTATGTAACTATTAAAAAAATGTAACGTCGTCCAGAGTGCAGTAGAGGAATAGACAAGGTAAGAGTTCAAGAGAATAAACACAGCTTCACAGACATAAATAATAGCATCGCTGTTCATCTCAACAGTGACTGGAGACTGCTCATTAGCAAGGCAGGCCTGAGGAAACTGGCTGATGAGTGTGAATGTTGGGGAAAAAAGATTTTTAAAAAAGAAAATCCTGCAGCTAGATCTCAAAGAGGCCAAGTCAGCGTCTCTCACATGTGCCAGCTGGTATCGATTCTGAGCGAGTCTCTTCCCTGTGTACAAACAACCCTCTTTCCAGGTCAGTGAAGTAAAACGTTGAACGCCACGTTTCCAATCTTACCCAAAACTGGTTGTACAGACTGGGGGGGCTCTGCTGCCAACTGAGCCAAACACAAGTTCTCATTCTTGTGCTGGCCAGAGGTATGTTTTATGGCACAGGGATAGCCAGGGATGAGAATATTCAGCTCATGATGCATTTTAGTTATGAACCCTTCACTCCTCTTTATTACTGTATCTCTGGGACAGAGAGGGATGGGAGGGAAAGTAGAGCTGTTGCCTTAGTTTGGAGCTAAGCTGAGAAACCTTTTGTGCCAGAGATATTCTATAACTGCCAATAGCATCTATAACGTGAGGCAGCATCTGCTCCAGCCACTGACTCCAAGCCAGCAAGAGAACTACCTCCAGAGACAACTTCAGGACGGCCAAAATGGGTAGATGGAGGGAGAGCAGTGGATGTCATTGACACAGGTCATCCACTAAGGGTCAGGGCAGCCCCTTAGACCTATAACAGACACTCTCTGTTATCCCCCCTCCCTCCCCAAAGGGGAAGAGAAAAGGAATAAGGGAGAGAGACTTCACAATAAGAAAAGGAAACTGGAACAGCTTGAATGAAAATGAAAATAGAATCTGTACAAATAGATACACAACCAGTATGGAACCCAACCCCCTGATGGTAATGACATCACCCTCACCACTGATGCTGTGGAGCAGGCACTGGGGGGTCCCAGGTG
>JANHFX010021189.1:0-18424 GCA_027560015.1 Chloroceryle amazona | reverse complement strand
GGTGGGGTGTTTACAGTAAGAACAAGCTGTAATTACTAGTTGCAGATATAAAGATGCACCTTCAAACCCCGGAAGAAAGTGAGCTACTTCATCCATTAACATTATCTGTGTAAACATTTGAAGACTGTAATGACAGATTGTTCTCCTTCCACTGCTTGCAGAGATTGGACTGCTTCTGGCTGCTATCAATTAACATGTCTCAACACTTTGTAGGAATGCGGCTGCCAGTGACCCCACATTCATGTGTCAAGATAGAAGCTGTGTGTATCTGAATGTCTGTCCTTGGCTCTCCTAAACATGATGACATCTCGGGTTGCAAAAGCTCTCAGTCTTGCACTTCACCGAGCAACAGCTTGTAATAATAATAACAATAATAACAATGCATCGTTAAATATGCTTATAATAAATAGAATCTATTTGTACCTGGACCATATAAGGCTAGACTGCAGTAAGATGACTTTCAGATTGTTCTCTTTATCCAGTAACCAACTCCTAAACTAAGTAGTTAAAAGTAAGTAAAAATCTCATATTTCTTTTATAAAAAGCATTTTTTTTCCCTAAATAATTGTTGGAAATGGAAGAAATATTCCAAAGAATTGTTTAACAATCTAACTAAAGGATAAGTGATGAAATGTGGGACTAGGGGGTTTCTGCCTCTTCTTTAATCAAGTGCTTACATGCGTGACAACCTAGAAACGAACAATCAAACTTTACATATTTCATGTAAAATATTTTTTCTCTGTCTTTACTCTGAACACTTTCAGTAATTAAGCCTATACTTCCTATCTTAGTTTCCTTCAAAAATTCAACTGAAGTGTTTTGGTGCAAGTAGGCTGCATCTTCAAAAACATTTCTGTCATTCTCTGTGTTTTGGATGAGATAGTCAGATCTTGTTAGCCTGAGCATCTGCTACTGCAGCTAGGTTTCCTCAAGTAGCTCGTTAATCTATTGTGTGTGGCTCTGTGTCGTTAGATCTGACATGTACAAAGAAGTACTAGCAAACAGAATATTTTGGGTTTAGGGATTACCCTTCGCTGCTCTAATTCTTCCCTATTTCAACTCACGCATGAATTTAGCCATGAAACAAACATGAGAAGTAGGAAAATCACTTCCTCAGTAGGCAACACCCACATCTGGGACCATGGTACTCACTTCCCAGAGCCTCCAGTCTAACACAATGTGACGCTGTCTTACATAAAGGCATTTCAGAAAGTTTTGAGTCCAGAAGAACCAGCTACATTTAAATAAACTGTTAATTGCAATCAGATTTATTCTTCCACATCTGAATTCTTTCATTTCTGAATTAAAGGAAAGTAACAACCTGTGTATGACAAATTAAAGTCCCGCTTCCTGCTCCCTCATTCAAAAGAAGCAAGAGTAAGTTGTGTTACCACTGTTATACATTCAGTTCTTTGAAAAGAATGGGTTTCTTTGAGCTTGCCAAAGCATTTCAGTCTGTTGATAAGATCATTAGAACAGTTTGGACTAGATTTCAGATTATCTGACAGATTTAACACTCAAAAAGCTACATCCTAAGCAAGTGGCTTAATGTTTGTCTCTTTTTTTACTTAACAGATACAATGCAGTAAAGTTTCTTTCATTTTGATTTTATTAATCCTTGTCAATAAATATTTAACTCATTGAGATGAAAACAATTTCAATCATTTTCAAATTGTTTGAAAATTCAGATCACATCTGAATTTTGGAGGAAGGAATGAAGCTCACAAAACTAATGAAGTGGTAGAGCAAACATGCTAGCTCCTATGGACAGAAAGTTCATTTCTGCAAGGAGATTTGAGACCAGATCTCATCAGCACGTATTTTAAGTAGGGAATTTTATTTAAGACCATGGTATAAACTAGGCAAAGAGCAGATCTGATCCACCTCTTCGTTGAATCCATTAGCAAACAGTATAACTTGGAGGAAATTATTCTCACTCCTCCTTGCTGGAGCTATGATACTTGGAGAAATGAGTTGCTAGCTCAAAAGAGGATGCTTCAGGACAGCAAGGAAGACACTTAGAAGCCACCATCCATAGAATCTACTTGCTTGTCCTGTAGATATTGACATTGTTCAATTTTCTCTAGGGAATGACTTGTGAACAACCATGACCCTATTAGTCACTTAGGCTCTTGGAGAAAAGTACACATAGTAATCAAATGGCCTCTAGCATACAGACTGAACCTCCATATCCCATATTCTATTTCCCAATAACTTCACTTTTTTTGTAAAAGTAAAGGTGAACGTGTATCACAGACGAAGTTAAAAAATTTATATCACCAAATAAAGAAGTTGACAGGGAACACTTGCCTCTGAAAGCTAATAATGTGCAGAGGAAAAAAGAATGAAATATTCTTTGCTTTAGACTTGTAATAAACTTTCAGGGCTTCACAGTGCCTCTGGTAGATCTTCACACCCTCTCTAAGGAGCTGTGACTCATCAGCTGAAGAACGCTAGTCTAGATTAATGGCCTTCACTCAGGTCTTCTTTCTTCTTTTTTTTTTTCCCTGTGAACAAGCAAGTATGAGGCCATTCCACCTTTCCTTTAGTGCTTATATCCATAACAGAAGTTGAAAATGTTATCATTCTGCATTCCTCAACATTATTCCATGCTCCTAGTAGTAAAATGGCTTTGCTGGAAAGCAAGGCAGTTGTGATTAAGAAACACATTCTCACATTTACAACTAGCTACTGCACTGTTCTACACGAATTACTCGTGGTTAAAGTTTTATGTTAATGGCATAAGGGAGTAGCAGGGGATAAAACCAATGCAATGAAAGAAACTAATAAAGTAAGGCATCTCTGGGCCTTCTGGCTCCCTGTATATTCAGTACTACACTTTAGTTAGCCTCACATCCTGAATTTTATATAATATAAAACTGAAACCTCTAATTGGGAACACGCGGGCTAAAGTATAGATGAATCAAGATTTGTGATAAAGCCCCTCTGAACACCAGCTCTCCAGAACATTTTTATGTGGGTTTCTGGGTCGTGTGTATTTTTATCAGATCTTGTGCTCAAAAACACCTAATGTGGAACACATAGGGAAGGGAAATGTGGTCAGAAACTTTCTTATGAGTTTTAATTTGTTTTTAAGGGAAAAAATGTCTTCAAAAAAGATCTGGAAAGCCTAGAAGATTCTATTGCAATGTCAGAACAATGACAACACTTGTGGCATTGTTGATGCGAATCAGTATCAGTGACAAAATGTCAGTACAAGTTATCCTACTATGAAAACAAACACATCAGGAAATTTAAGACTTAATTATATTATGTGCAGAAAGGCAAGCCTGAAGCAAGAGATACAAATAACAGGTAGGTGTATGCTGTATTGGTAAATTTGAGGCCTAAATCAAGTAGACAAAGAAACATAAATGACATAAAAAATATATTACTTAGGGCCTCTTCCTCCTTTGAATAGTACCCATAGCAATAAATAGCACTGATTCCTTGTAGAGACAGAGCAGTGTTCACCACAGGAGGGGAGAAGACAAAATGAAGGTAGGTCTATAACTCTTCTCTGCCAGGCCAAATTCTGAGGCTTGCATAGTCTCTCTGACTGAGACATAAATCAAAGCCTCATGACATGAGTACTTCTAACTGGGGAGATCTGCTGTCTTAATAGTACATTTATATATATAAAAGACAACAAGAAGGGCTACTTCAAACACATCAGTGGTAAAAGGAAGAATAGGGAAAATGTGAGCCTGCTGCTGAATGAAGTGGGAGCACTGGTGACAGAGGATGTTTTACTGAATGGTCTAGATGATGACATGGGTTGGGTCATAGGCTCAGAAATTCTGTGATTGCCTTCATTGCTTCAGTCTTCCCTGCTAAAACCAGCCCTCGGGAATCCCAGACCCTGGAAGTAAGAGAGAAAACCTGAGGGGTGGAAGACTCTCCACGGGTCAGTGAGGATTGGGATAGAAATCACTTTGGTTAACTGAACACACACAGATTCATGGGCCCTGATGGGCTGCACCCACGAGTCCTGAGGGAGCTGCTGATGTTTTTGGTCTACCACTCTCCAACATTTTTGAAAGATCATGGAGAACAGGAGAGGTTCCTGAGGAGTGGAAGAAAGACAGTGTTACTCCAGACTTCAAAAAGGGCAAGCAAGAAAATCCTGGTAATTACAGACCAGTCAGCCTCACCTCCATCTCTGGAAAGGTGATGCAGCAGCTCATCTTGGAGATCATATCTCAGCACATGGAAGAAAGGAAGGTTATCAAGAGTAGCCAGAACAGATTTACTAAAGGAAAGTCATGCCTGACTAATCTAATAGCCTTCTGTGATGGTGTGACTGAATGGGTAGATGCAGGGAGAGCAGTGGGTGCTGTCTACCTTGACTTAGGCAAGGCTTTTGACACTGTTTCCCATAACATCCTGATGGGTAAGCTGGTAGCTAAGTGTGGGTCAGAAGAGTGGATGGTGAGATGAGCTGAGAAATGACTGGACAAGAGAGCTCAGAGGGTTGTGATCAGTGGCACAGAGTCCCATTGGCCACCTGTAGCTAGTGATGTTCCCCAGGGGTCAGTTCTGGGTCCAGTCTTATTCAACAACTTCATCAATGACCTAGATAAAGGAATAGAGTGTGCCTTCAGCAAGTTTGCTGATGATACAAAACTGGGAGGAGTGGATGATAGACCAGAAGGCTGCACTGCCATTCAGAGAGATCTGAACAGACTGGAGATTTGAGCAAAGAGGAACCTAATGGGGTTCAGCAAGAGCAATTGTAGAGTCCTACACCTGGAGAGGAACACTATGTACCAGTACAGGTTAGGGGTAGACCTGCTGGAAAGCAGCCCCACAGAGAAGGACCTCGGAGTCCTGGTGGACAACAAGTTATCCATGGAGCAGCAATGTGCACTTGTGTCCAGGAAGTTCAATAGTACCCTGGGGTGCATAAAGAAGAATGTGGCCAGCAGATCAAGGGAGGTTCTCCTCCCTCTCTCCTCTGCCCTAGTGAGACCACATTTGGAGTATTGTGTCCAGTTCTGGTCTCCCTAGTTCAAGAGGGACAAGCAAATGCTAAAAAGAGTCCAATGAATAGCTACGAAGATGATGAAGGGACATCTTCATGACATCTCTGTCATGAAGAAAGGAGGAGACCTGGGGCTGTTTAGTCTGGAGAAGACTGAGAGGGGATCTTATTAAAATCTACAAATATCTGAAGGGTGGGTGGCAAGTAGAAGGGGCCAGTCTCTTTTCAGTGGTTCCTCATAATAGGATGGTAGGTAATGGTTACAAACTGTAACACAGGAAGTTCCATCTCAAAATGAGGAAAACCTTCTTATTGTGAATGACAGAACCTGGAACAGGCTGTGGAGTTTCCTTCTCTGGAGACTTTCCAAACCCACCTGGATCTGTTCCTGTGTGGCCTGCCCTGGGTGATCCTGCTCTGGCCCAGGGGTTGGACTTGATGATCTCCAGAGGTCCCTTCCAACCTCTGCCATCATCAAGTCCAACCATTAACTCCACTCTACCAGGTCCACCACTAAGCCATATACCCAAGCACCACAGCTATACGGCTTTTAAACACATCCAGGGATGGTGACTCAACCACCTCCCTTGGCAGCCTGTACCAATGACTGACCAACCTTTCAGTGAAAAAAAATTTCCTAATGTCCAGGATACATTTGTCTTTAAGAAAAAGACAGGAAGCCTGCTAGAGTGAAAAACTGAATGTTGCATACCAGAAAACCATGAAACTGTTGGAAGCAAGAGCTAAGTACAAGGTTTTAGTAATCTACAAAAGCTTACTTGTGGAATTTCTTAATTCAATAATTGCAAGAAAAGTTTATATAAGTTTATATAAGACCAGGTAACAGTTGTAGGAATATTATAAAGCTGAATAACCAAACAATCAGAAAGTACTTTGAGATGTTCTGCAAAGCACTGCAGAAGTAAAACAAGATCTATACAGTTGTTTACTACCTATGGAAACTTAATTAAGCTGAATTCAAGAATTTGTACTAAACAGTTCAAGCCTTGGGCTCAAAATGTACAGCCAAGTTCTCACTATACTTATACCTCCACATTGCTCATTTTACTTTCCCTTCCCTTCTGCCTCCCACTATGCATCCTTAGCAAATTTTAGCTCTATTTTTCACTTGAAAACACTGTTTGGGAATTTTACAAATGAACAAAACTTCTACAAGAATGTCTCTTGATGCACAAGACCCCTCTGTTTTTTTTTCTTATTGCCTTCCTGGTGTTCTGTTTAGTCAAGTTTCCTGCTCAGGTAGGCATTTTCAGGGGGGAGATATAAAAAAAATAAGGAGAGAGGGATCAGTTAGGAAGCTGTAGGGCAGCTTCACCATATGGTATGCCCAAAGGAGACACTAGCAACACAATAAACTGCAACTCATCATGTCATACTGCTGTATTATGCATACCTTGTTGCCTCTGATTGTAGCCGAGGTCTGAATCAGAAGGCATGTTATAATGCCTATATGACAGCTCTCATTCTTCAAGTAGTCCATAGCTAAATTTATTTCTTAAGTGTAAAAAGAGAATGCGCAAGATCAATAATGTATTGAGCAGACCAAATACTCACCTCCTCTGTTCCTGAATGTTTTCCAAGTTCAGGCACAAGCAGGCCACCCAGTATAGAAAGGTAAGGGTGTTCCCCCAGTCCCTAAATTTCTGCCTGATTCAAGAGATGATCAACTATTGCCCTGTGACATAAGCAAAAGACAGTTCAGGTGCATGCACTGCTCTGTGAGCACACAGATGTTACAAGGTACCTGAGAGTCTGACCTAGAAATCCATCTATTCTGAGGTTTCTTTAAATCCTTTGCTCACTCTCTTTGAAGGGCTGAATGAAGATAAAAGCATTTAGCTTTGCTTCCTTTTTTACAAGTCTCCAGTACCAACCACTGCTAAAGTTTCACACCATGATGTGCCTGAAATACCTCTGCTGAAGCTCTGTGATTTAGGAAGGCGGCAAAAGAGAAAGAAACAAGGAAAGAAGGAAGGAGAAAGACAGCTCACTTCCACTGTCTTTGAAAAAAGAAGAGCAAGGTGGTATTAAAGTATCAGAAGGGACAGTTCAGACACAAAGCACAGGGCACAGACAGAAGAGGTTCATCGTGCATTAAAGCATTGGTGTCTGCTTGCTGATTTTTGGCAGCTGCTTCTGCAAGAACAACCACTTGCCACTGCTTCACCAGCCAGTGGCTGAGAGCAAAACACAGCATCCCTCACTCGCACAAAAAGTGTTCTATTGCTCAGCAGCAGGGCTCCTTGTGCTACAGCTCTGCAGGGTAGAGGGTGAGCGCTCCAGCCTACTCATTCTTAGCTAAACTGCACTATTTTCAAGCATCATTCACAAGATAGCTCCTAGAAAATACATCACAAAGGCTCTGGTTCAGCAGCAATGAGGCCTGCAGATGAGCATTTGCTATAAAAATATGTATTTTGGTTTGCTTATGTTTGTATTTGGTTTATTTTATTTATTTTTCCCTTTTAAATACCTGAGTTGCCATCATTCAATTTACAAATGTTCAACTTACCATTCTAACTCAAAAGCTACACCCTAAATCAAAATGGGATGCAGTTATAAAGCCTTAGTATCACTATGAAATTAAATGATAAGAACTTCTTATGCAACTGCAATTAAACATACTGAACAGCTGTCAAAATTACACTTTACTACTACTACACAGAGCTAGAAACAGGACAGCGTGTTGATAGGAACCAGCTACAAATGTAAAATGGATCACTAATTGGCCAAAACTTCACAGATAATAAACCTAATAACAGCTAACCAAATAAGAGTTACAAGCTAAACAAATAAACCCTTCCCTCCTAGTCCTTCCCTTTGAGACCCTGCTAGTTCTGGCGTGAATCCATTCACTGGACATTTAACAGAGCATCTGTTTTAAGGGTCCATCCTTTCTCAAGCTGTAGACAGATGTCAAATGGATTTCATAAAGTCTTCAGCACCAGCACCTCCTGCCACAGCACATTACCTCCTCAGTTGTACTGGCACAACTGTCTGAGAAGCTTTGCTGTCACCCAGACAAAGGAACTGACACAACTGGAAGTAATCCCATAGATTTCTTCTTTTTCTCTTCTAGACAGATCACTTTCCATGTCTAGCTCATAGCAGGAGTGGGAACAGCCTGGGGAAGAGTGGCTGGAAAGCTCTCCAGGAAAAAAAAGGACCTGGGAGTACTGATTGAAAGCTGGCTGAATATGAGCCAGCAGTGTGCCCAGGTGGCCAAGAAGAACAGCATCCTGGCCTAGATCAGGAATAGTGTGGCCAGCCAGCCAGTGTTTTACCCATCAGTGCATACCCCATCCAAGCCATTAGCTGATCTTTTTTTTTTTTTTCATGAGAATGCTTTTAGGAAATGGTATTGAAGGCTTTACGGACGTCCAGGTAGAGAACATCCCCAGCCCTTCCCTCATGAACTAGGTACATCATCTTGTCAGAGAGGGAGGTTAGGTTAGTCAAGCAGGACCCTCTGGGCTTCGTGTCCAGTTAACAGTGAAGAACATGTGCAGGTTCAGTTTACTCTGCCAGCAGGAGCCTTGAACCAAAGCATTCATTCTCAACTTGAAAAATCTGAGTTGTAACAGATTGTCCCACTCCAGCTCAGTCTATCCAGGACTTCAGTGGAAGCTTAACACCTACAAATAGGGGCTAATCTTGCCTGGGTTCCCCCTGTGACACAAACTACAAGCTTGTACTCAGATGAGCAATAAGTGAAAGTTGGAGGATTTATAATGGCCGGTTGTGAGGAAATCTGTCTTAAGAACATGTACTTAACTGATGGTATAGATATGCTGAGCATTATTCTGCTGAGAGCAGTTTGCTCCTGCAACATTCAGTTATTGCTTCAGGGGACTTTAAATATCACTACTAGGGGCCCAGATGATGGCAGGTATTCAGGCTCATACAAGAAATGTAAGCTTTCCATGGTGTTATTTCACTGAGACACAGATGGAGCTGTATGATTTATCTGAAGTCACCCAGGGGTACAACAGCAATCAGCGTCACCAGGCCTATTCCCAAAAGAACAGCCAGCCTTCATAATAGATGCTGACTAAGTACACACTCGTCACGAGGAGTAGAAACGGATTCCTCTGCTGAATTCTGTTCAATGCTATAAACAATTTATATGGATAGCAGCTTGTTGTGGGCTTGATGATTCATTGAGATGTCTTACTAGATCATGCTTGCAGTGAAAGGAAGAAACCAAGAGTATACCTCGGTCTGTGGGAGCAGCTAGTCTCTGTGAGGCTGGTGAGGTGGCTATTTTTTGGCTTACTTTTTGGCAGTTAAACCCCAGGATTTCTAAACCATAGCATCAGACTCAGATTCAGGGGCAGGTGGCAGAAAGCCCCACACAGGGGGGTGGGAGTTATGGAAAAGGGCATGGAATGGTCAGCTGTGAGTTACACACGTAGTCTAAAGATGTTTCCACCTCACTGAAGCCATGTACGTAGTTCTCATGGTGTCCATTGTCTGGTGTTATCTCTGCTTGGTCTTTTAAGTCTCACTGATGACGATCTCAGCCCGCATTCTCATTTACACAAAGGTCTTTTATACAACCTGACCATTACAAAGGTCTTGTACCCTTCCTTGGCATCTGCTCTAAGATCGTTTTTCATTTGCAGTGTAGTGTAGAAAGAACTGAAGATAAATGGGATTCAGGTCCCTGCTATGCCTTGTGTACTACTCCTTTGAACATATGTCGTGGAGTCTATAATGGTTTGCTCTAACAAGCAATCCACTGTGTAACAGATGATGAATGAGTTATAATATTTTACTGCTCTTGGCTAAGTACATTAAGTGGCATGTGCAGTGAGCATATTTCAGAATTTATTCAAGTATGATCATTGAAACACTCATGCTCTTTGCAGGAGGCAAGAGGAAATAAAGACTTCAGTGTTTTTTAACAACTTTGGGGCATTCTTTGAAAGGGTTCACTCTGGTTTTGCCATTTTGGAGTATTAACTACAATGTAGCTTGGCAGAGTTATGCCTAAATGGTGTTCTAACATTTGCCACTATGTATAACTTCAGGGGAAGACGGTTGTTGGGGAGATTCTCCTCACAGATACAGCTGTGTTGGTGCTTCAGGGAAGCTGCCCATGTCAGGGAAGCAGGAAGAGACAGTGACAGGATCTGCTAAGAACTCAGCAGCCCTACAGGCTTCTTCTGTGGGTTTTTCCACACACATTTGACTTTGCTCTGTGGTGTGTCAGTGAGATATCACTGCTGACACTAGCACATGTTTACATTGCCACCCTTGTTCTCTTCTGCTGTTTGGTTTCCTTTCTGTTATAGAAAGTGGGTTTCTCTAGGGGCAGGAGCTGCACTATACTTGCTCAGCATTAATAAAGTTAGAGGGTTTTTGTTGTAATATTATGGTATTGATAATTGCAAAGATAAGCTGTGGGCTGATGCAGTGATCACAATTTGTCCTCACATCTATTTTAAGACAGATTTTTCTTAAATCTCAACAACTTCCAAGAATCAACTGCATTAGGAATGAAGCACTCTTTTCACCTCCCTTTTAGGTTAGCATCGTTAGATTTCCATTAAAAGCTGCCATTTGACTGGTTTGCACTCACAGTAGAAAGCTGTCACCAGGCCTTATCACTCCTTCCTTCTTTCCAATCCCAATGTCCACTTTCCTCCATTTGAGTCAACATCAGCATGTTGACACTGAATGTCTTCTATTTAAATTTCATGCCAGGCTGCTGCCTGGTGGTTATCTGATTGGTCCCTGCCATCAGAAAAACTCAGCCTATATGAAAGTCAAACAGAAAAGAAACTCAGGAACTGGGTGGGATGGGGGTGGGGACAGGGATGTGGGGGGGTCACACAACAAAGGAACAAAATAAAACTAAACAAAACCAACCAAATAATTCCATCCTCTTTTGTGCATGCTATAATGCAAGTACCCACTGATGAGAGAGTGTATACTTCACCTTACATCAGATACATGAACTTCTTTTGTATTAATAGGAGAGAATACTTGGCTTCATCTACCTTAATGTGCTGACTTAGCTTTACAGGGGCTAGATGGTCATCTTTTCCTCCCACAGTCAGAGTGCTGGGAATCAGATTTTATGCTTGAGAAGTCAGAACTTCCCATCAACAAAAGGCTAAAGAGCAAAAGTGATTGGAAGAAAGCTGAACTGGCAGCAACACTTGCTTCTTGATTCTGAATCTGCATATGACCACATAGCTTCACACATTTTCATGGAAGAGGATTATATGCACTGTCTTGCACAGTAAATTAAAGAACTGTGGCCAGTGTTTTCCTTTTCTGGCAATTTATCATATTGATACAATTTAAAGATGCTTTCTCCAATGTGTTTTTTCACCATGAACTAGATGAAATCCTGAGAAATACACCTAGCTAAGTGCTTTCTAGTTGATTTATTTTGTTTCATCAAAACCTTTTCCCTAAATACAAAGTAGGAAAATGCTTAAAATAAAGATGACAAAAATCTGGAGTTACAATAAACTTTTTTTAAACATTTTAAGTCCACAGATAGTCCACACTGATTATAATTCTATGAAAGTAAGCTGGGTTTTGTATAGATGTTAAATATCATTGAACCATTAGCTCACAGGTATGAACATTCATTAAATACCACAGGCAACAACATGCTTTTCTCCTGTTAACCTTGACTACGACAGCACCAATTTCATGTGTCTATAAGGAATGTTAGAAGATCTCCTGTACAATGTGTTGTCTACAAGCACTGGGTTAAAACCCATAGCATTAGACATTCATTTTTCAGCTATTCAAGGTTTTAAAATGCATGGTGTTTGGAGCACAGAGCAATAGTAAAGGACATATGGCAGGCTTGATATTCCCTAAGTCAGTAAACCACTACAAGAAAACAGACGATACTGCAAGAAATTTCTTGTTGAGCAGGAGATCTCATGAAGATTCCCTCTCTCTGTTCAAACCTGGTATGTACCAACAGCAGCCTCTTCCTCAATGCCTCCTCCAAAGTTTTACTGCCTGCTTCCAAGGTCAGCTCCATGTGGCAAAGCTATGTAACCTCAGTGTAAATGTATAGGTGGTAGAAAACCTGAGCCTTGTCTGGAGCCTCCACACTGTCTCATAGCTGCTTTTGTCTCAGGCTTTTGCTGCAGTTGATGCTATGCCTGTATCTGGCCCTGCTTCCTCCTGATCCTGACCTTACATTGTAGATTTTGACTTCCTGGCTGGACATCAGACATGCCTTGTTACCACAAACTTGTGTCTCAGGACATGGTACCTGTGGGAGCAGCTGCCTCTGTGCCTTCAGAGACCTTGGCCCAGATTGAGCTCTTGAGGGAGGTCATAGCTTCACTGGTCCCTGCTGCAGTGAGTGCTAGGATCTCACCCAGTAGCAGAGGAGAGAAACACTGTGGTTGCTATGCTGAGGGGACATATAGCAGTGGACACCTGACAAAGCCTTCTTAAACCAGTTGGGAAAACCCCTCCAATCTCACACCCTGACTTTCATGGGAGACTTTAATCACTAGAGGGACAAGATGTCACCATGCAAGTAAATCAAATTCTGGAGTTTATATGGGAAAGTTTTTTGACATAGATGCTGGACAAACTGAGTGAGATGCTCATCCAGATCTTCTGTTCACAAGTAAGGCAGAACTGTCCAGATCTGCAACGTTAAATGGCAGCATTGCCTAGGCTGTCTATGAGACTGGCAGATTTGATCTGCCAATGAAGATCCTGAAGGAAGCGAGGAAGGCAAATAAGAGAATAATAGCCCTTGACTTCATGGGAACAAACTGAGTTTGTTCAGGGACCTGATCAGCAGGATCCTATGAGGAACTGTAAAAAAAGAACAAAGATGCCCAGAAGACCTGTGCAGTCCTCAGGTGCAAGAACAGTCCATCCCAGCGTGCAGGACAACAAAGCAGTGTGTGCAGGAGACCAGTGCTGCTGAATGGAAACAGCTGGTTAAGCCCATCCCACCAAGGGTGACACACAGAAGGGATGCGGGCAGGGGCT
This sequence comes from Chloroceryle amazona, assembly GCA_027560015.1. Classification (NCBI taxonomy): domain Eukaryota; kingdom Metazoa; phylum Chordata; class Aves; order Coraciiformes; family Cerylidae; genus Chloroceryle; species Chloroceryle amazona. The sequence goes on along the minus strand of JANHFX010021189.1, from coordinate 5,427 downwards.
GACCCCCAGCAGTGCAGAAGTGCTGCCCAGGTGCATGGGGATGGAATCAGCAAGGACAAATATTGGCTGAAAGGTGACAGTGGTGGGGATGTGTGAGGTGGCAAGGTCCTTGACAGCTGCAAGGGAAGCAAAAAGATCAGGGAAAATGTGGGTAGCTGCTAAGTGGGGAGGGCAATCTAGTCACAAAGGACATAGCAAAGACTTAAAAGATTCCTTGCATTGACCTTTACTGGCAAGGTCTGCTCTCAGGCCTTCCACGTCTGTGATTAGTCACAGAGCTTGGGAGCAAGAAAGGCTCATGTTAGATAAAGACAAAGTTAGAGACCACATCAGTAAATTGGACATACATAAGTATATTGGAATAAATGGATACATCAGAAGGTGCTGAGACTGCTTTATATGCTATGACTCATTAAGATCCAAATGTGCCAAAATTAAAACGTGTAAAATATTCACAAGCAACCATAAATCCATAAGAGAAAGCTGAAGTTAAGAAAGCAAGAAATAACAGACGCAAAATATTCTCACCAATGCCTCCTGCAGAACACCCTCTTCCCTTTCAGAGCCACTTTGGGCTATTTGACCTTGGCTATTCAATCCCATCTTGCCCCTCAGGAACACTACATAAAAGTCAAGCCTCTATGAATGTCCCAGCTTCCTAGAGACCTTTCAGGATAGGCTTACTGAAAACCATCTGTGTCTGTTCCGGCTTGCTTTAACAAAGCATGAGAGTTCAGTTATTCAAACAGTCTTGGGACGTACCATACAGTAACATTATGAATATGGGGCATTGTTTTTAGATATGAAAAGTGTTGCTGTGATGTAGACATCATGATATCAAGGTATTAAAAGCCATGGAAGTTCTAATTTGACAGTATTTGTGGTGCTCATAATGTCAGGTACCAGACATACCAAAAAATACAGGATGGAGTGTCTAATTTGGGTCGACTAATTCTTATCATATAGAAGAGATATGTAAAATATTCCCCAGCAAGGTGCCACTGCACAATTTTACATCCCAGAATGTTGCACTCTACAGTGCAACTACAGGATCTGTATATGGGTCATTAATGAATCTTCTCTAACTAGCCAACCACATGACCGTTACTGAGCTTGTGAGTCAATACCACTAATTCACAATGACATCAGCTGGTAGCTAGGGATTGTCCCTCGCAGTGTGCCGCTGTTCAGCTTATGTTTATGACACTAATTACACTGGCACATGCTAAATAATTCAAGCTCCCTTAGACTCAGACACAAACATCAGTAAGTTTTTTTCATGCCCATTAAAAACACTGACCCACACTGGAAAATGGCCATTCCTGATACAGTGGAGGATGCCAGACACATTGCTTTTTCTGGTCTTGCCTTTTTTTCCTGGGGAGATATCTTTTCCTGAAGGAATCTGAATGCTCTGCACTGTAATTAGTGGTGCTCAAGCATGATCATGCATGAAGCACCCAGTATGCTACATGCATGATGTATCTCCTCAGCACCATGCTGGTGGTCTGGATGCAGCAGATTTAGGATATATATAAAAGGAACAAAATAAGTTTGCCATTTCCTGGATGTGTTGGACATCCTGAACAGGTGCTGTACCTATGGCCTGTGCATTTGCAGTAAATCTGATGTACACAAGAGCTGCAAATTCATGTGCATTTCTGAGTCACCTGGAGAGTATATATGTACAGGGTAGGAACTGTAATTATCTCTCTCGGGCTGACACACAACACAGTCTGACAGCTGTTTGAAAAAATGCCATTCTGAAAATGACATTGCCAGAGTTAAATCAATTTCGTAAGTCTTTTGGGGTACTTACTTGCTGCAAAGAGGCAGAAGAAGAAGAAACTTCCACCTCAGAAGACAGCACAAGACTAACTCCATTGCTAGTATCTGAATGCAGAAGTGGTTCACAAGCAGTGAGAGAATCCAGAACTGTTAATAAGGAAACTGGACCTATTTTTGTTCATCCCTATTGCTCATGAACACAGCAAACTAGCAGATTTTTACCAACCTGTAGCAGTACTAGCTACCAACCTCTGTACATTTCAAAAACAGACATAAAACATTGGTCCAACAGAGAATGACTAAGAGAACAAAGGCCATTTCATTTTTTACATTTAAACTTGGTGCAATGAGAGATTAACTTTGTTTAAAAAATAATAAAAAAAAAATTGTCTGACAATCTGGCAAAAATTGAGATAGTGATCTGGAAATTACACTAAAGAACCCTGTATTAGGGAAGAATAAATTATTTGTTGGAATTTTTCTCTTGGCTATGCTGATTGGTACAATCTGTGTGTTGAGAACAAATGAGAGATCCTTAACTCTGTAACACTTATTAGATACGTTTCAAGACCATCAAGACAGCAGAGAGAAAATAGCTAAAAACATATTAATGTGCCTCAGCCTTAAAAATGCAATAATTTAATTAAGAATAGAAAAGCAAAATTTCATCCACCAACCCACTCACCAGCCCACACATTCAAAATATATTACAGCAAGAACTCAGGCTTTCTGTTAATTTTTTGTCATAATCGAGTATGTGGTACCAGCTCCTCTGCCTGTTCCACATCTTTACTCAGAAATTCAATCTTTGCTGAAATTAAATCCCTTCTGAAATAAGAGAAAATTTTATTCACATATTCAGAACAACTAATCCTGCACAAGCCTAAAAGCAGTGGTTTTATTCAGGAAGGAGAGAAAGAATAGAACAAAATTATGGAGACAGATTTCGCTCAGCCTGCAAGACTTTGCATCTGAATCTGAAAATGGCAGTCACCACCCTGTCTTCCCTGAAGCATGGAAGAAAACAATGCCTTTTCAATGAAAGAACTTCATCCACGCAACTAAATGCCATTCTCAGTCAGGAATTTCTATTCCATTTCCTTTGCCTATTTTACAATTTTTATCTTTTTTTTCCTTTAATTTTGCAATGGATGATTTTAGACATTGGGAGAGTTTATGCTGCTATGTTGTGGCCAGATGTGTGTACCAGAAGAGCTGATTGGCATGTGCTCTTTCTCATTTACACCTCGAGATTTACTATCTACCACATGGTATTGGGAGAGTGTCACCAAAATATTTGTGTTCTTCCAGCACCGAACAAGGAAATTGTTTAGTAAAAGGACCATTGTATTAAGCCCAAAGCCACTGTTCTCCTTTTTCTATTTCACTGGAGAGCTTTTGCATAAAATCCCTTTGTGCCTGGCTTCTCATTGCAAGCCAAGATAAGCCAAGATAAACAGTTTACAGTAGCACTATGTGCACTGTTACATTTACATTGCCTTTAGGCTGATAAGAAGTGTGATCATTTTCTTTTTTAATTTATCACTTTACCTTTCTTTGGCATTTGAAAGTTGTTTCTTCTGAGTAATAGTTAATAAATCAAAAGATCCTTTCATTAATTTGCTTATAATTTCCTGCCTGTATATTCTTAATACTTTTCTCCTTCAAACATTGCTTCATTTGTAATTTATATCTAAACCCTCTGATCCAAACATAAAGCCCTAGGAAGTTTTATTATTATTACTATTCTTTTCTCTGCTTTTTTCCCTATCCAGTGCTTTTCCTGAATCTGGTAATTTAATCTATCAAAATCAAATCTAGATTGTAAGAGATGCTTTAGAAATCAGGCTACTAGAGCTTCTAACACAACATGGAGTTTGCAATATGGAGCTTTAGAACACCACCATCAGGTTTTTCTGTTGCCCTTTTCGGTATCTTTGAAGCACATCTGTGCATCTTATTAAGAGCTACTAAGAGAGTTTATTTCTAGTTATGCTGTTCTTTCAACTTTGACTTCCCCTGTGGAAGCAGGATTGAGTCTTTTTTCTGAGAAATCAAAGATCAGAAGTTAAGGGTTGTTATCTAAGACAACATCCTCAGATAACTTCATGCAGTAAACATACAGTGATCCAATGCTTAACATTATAGAAGTGTTTGTCATGTGTAGAGTTTCTGGCCACTGGAAATCAGCAGCATTATTACTGGTCCACTTTACCTGTTTAATCATTTCCTCAGAATCATTACATAGTCTTTGCTAGCATTTACTGACTCATTTCTAAATGCAGTCCAAAAATCTACTTACTTTAGTCATCCATCAGAAACCTACCCAGCATTTTTACACTGACATATACACACATGCGTGCAAAAAAACCCCAAACAACCAAATTCAAAAAATAATCAGTTTCTATGCTTTCGGGAACATCTATATTATTCTTCTGTTAGACCAAATGTAATTCTATTTTTTTGTTATGACACACAATTCCAAACATAGCTCAGGAAAATACAGGCATTGCCTTTCAGAGCAAGCTAGACTGATGAAATATCTTCCTTTGCTTGGGACATTCCTACACAGAAAATAGTTAACGTACTGCAATCACCATTATCTCCAACATACAGAAAATCCTAATTATCCTGAAAGATGAGCATCCCACGAGCTTTACTCTGAAGAGTTTAGCAAGTGCTATTATTCTGTTTAGAATAGGCACAAGCCCAACATCACACACAGTACAAAACAGAGCAAGACAGGGACTGCAGATCTCCCCAATCCTAAATGAGCAACTCAGTCATAGAATCATAGAAATATCTGGGTTGGAAGGGAGCTCCAGAGCTCATCCAGTCCTACCCCCTGCTGAGAGCAGGGACATCCTCAACTAGAGCAGGGTGCTCAGAGCTCTGTCAGCCCCACCTTGAATGTCTCCAGGGATGTGGCCTCAACCACCTCCCTGGGCAGCCTGTTCCAGTGCTCTACCAGTCAGGTGACTGTCCTCTCATACTCCAGATTCAAAATACAATGCTTCTATTTTCCAGTAATATTAAATTAATTAGGATATCTTTCCTCCTTTTGGTTCACCCTGAATATGTTATGAGGTTTAACTTCTTCTCTCCTTCCTCCCCTAAACTAAAAATATTATATTCCCCCTTACTGAAATTCCATTTCCTCCTTAAGTAGAAAACATTGTCATTATTCTTAGCATTTTCTACTCCTCAGTCACATTTGTTTTGTTTGATTTGTCCGATACCTATTTTGGTGCAATTGCCTCACAAAGAATACGTCAAATTTTATCAGATAACATTGTCTGATTTTCTGTTTCCCAAAGGTGTGAAATTTAGATCTTAACTTGAATCAATATCTGCCGATCCAGAGAAAATGTCAAGGAATAGCATAGTCCTGTTACAGTATGCAGGTAATACTGAGTTATTTATAGAAAACATAGTAATGCTGAAGTAACTTCTGGATATAGTAACAAAGATTTCCAAAAAACACCATAATAATTAAAAAAATAAAATAAAAATAAGATAAATAAAAGACAAAAAGAAAAAGAGGAAAGAAAGAAAGAAAGAGAGAAAGAAAGAAAGAAAGAAAGAAAGAAAGAAAGAAAGAAAGAAAGAAAGAAAGAGAGAAAGAGAGAAAGAGAGAAA
>JANHFX010021188.1:47848-61276 GCA_027560015.1 Chloroceryle amazona | reverse complement strand
GCTTTTAATTAGAAGTACTGAACTGAAAAGTAAAATCACTGAACAGAATTAGTCCTGTTTTCACCCAAACCAGGACACCTGGGAACTCAATCCCAAATCACGGTGCTTTTGTCCTGGTTTCAGCTGGGATAGGGTTAATTGTCTTCCTAGTATCTGGTATAGCACTGTGGTTTGGATTTAACATGAGCATAACGTTGAAAACACACTGATGTTTTTAGTTGTTCCTAAGTAGTGTTTACACTAAGTCAAGAACTTTTCATCTTCTTATGCCCTGCCAATGAGAAGGCTGGAGGAACACAATAAGTTGGAAGGAGACACAGCCAGAACAGCTGACCGAAACTGGAAAAAGGGATATTCCGTACCATATGATGTCATGCCTAGTATATAAACTGGGGGGAAGGTTGACTGGGGGCTGCTGTTCAGGAACTAATTAGGCATCAGTTGGCAAGTGGTGAGCAATTGCATTGTACATCACTTGTTTTGTATATTCTAATTCTTTTATTATTATTGTTGTAATTTTATTTTTTATTATTATAGTTATTTCCTTTCTTTTCTGTCTTATTAAACTGTCTTTATCTCAACCCATGAGTTTTACTTTTTTTTTTGTGATTGTCTCCCTCATCCCACTGGGAGGGGGGGAGGATTGAGCAAGGGCCTGGTACTTAGTTGCCAGATGGAAGGACATACATTCCCTTTTACTTCCCTTTCCCACATCCTTTCCACTCTATCTAGGATGAGACCTAGGTTGGCTTTCTGATTCTCTTGATCAAGTAAAGATATCCTACAGAGCACCTCTCTGTCCATGGTTCCCACTACTTCCTTCCTTGGCAACATGTACTGATGTAATGAAATCTGGGGTCTGATGCTTCCTTTCTTCTGCTTTGTCCTTTTGCTGCACATTGCCTTAGGTACCTTAGCCTTTGTATTGCAACTGCAGATCTGTAACCTTATGTCCAAGCTGCCATTGTGGAGGTTTCGAGAGCTTCTGGGGCAATATTTTCTCCTTGTTCTTGTGGTGTTGTTCCCAGGGCCTTGAACCTGAAAACTTTGACACTGTTGTTGTAGCAGGTTCTCATAGGAAACAATTGCCAACAGTGCAAGAATCACTCCTTCTTTCCTCCCTTTTCCTACCCTTTGATTGTAGCTTTTGATTTACACTAGTGGACCCAATAATATGCCTGCACAAAGCTTAGCAACCAATCAGCCTTCAGCACCTGCCTCCTATCAAAGCATGCTCCAATCAGTACTAATAGTATCATAATCTGGAACAGTGAATAGGCAGTCTGAACATGTCCTGATGCAACTGATATTGTTACCATGAGAAAAGTATTCAAATACTACTAAGGGGGAGATCAGGGAAGGACGCTTATCTGGGGACCTACCCCGTAGCAACGATCGTGACCAAAAGACCACTATACGTGAGGGAGTTAGGGATGCACATACCAGTTAACTTGAGTAGGCCCAGGCCTGTGCCGTACAGTTTGGCCTTCGGCCTGTGTTCTGTAGCACAAATCATTTGGCTGCAAGATAAACTCATCCAGTTCATTGTAAGAGAGGAGCGAGTCAGCAGCTCTCACTTGGTACCTGTCATTACATCATTTGTGTGTCTTTGCCTCTATCTAAAATTGCATCAAGAAGTTCTCATGAAAACATCGTTTCTGTTTGACAGTAAAAACGATGAATAGAGTTGTTTCCTTGTAAGAGAATCCTATAATAGTTCAAATGACCAAAGTGGGTCAACCCTTGCCATGGATGAGATTTTCATGGCATATTGTAAAACAGGAAGAAGAATTTTCAGAGCTGTATCACTGAAGGTTCCCAACATCTGAAGGGATGTAAGATTATCTATACTATTCTCTCTTTCTTTTTAGTGTTACCTCTAATAAATAGCATTTTAAATTCTGAGTACCTTTCTTTCTGAGTGTACCCTCAGTAAGTTTACTGAGGATACTAAACTGGGAGGAGTGTCTAATGCACCAGAAGGTTGTGCTGCCATCCAGCGAAATCTGGACAGACCGGAGAGCTGGGCAAAGGCAAACTTAATGGAGTTCAACAAGGAACAGTGTAGAGTCCTACACCTGGTGAGTAACAACACCATGTACTGGTACAGGTTAGGGGTAGACCCGCTGGAAAGCAGCCCCATGGAGAGGGACCTTGGTGTCCTGGTGGACAATAAGTTATCCATGGGACAGCAATGTGCCGTTGTGGCCAGAAAGGCCAATGGTATCCTGGGGTGCATAAAGAAGAGTGTGGCCAGCAGGTCAAGGGAGGTTCTCCCCCTCTACTCTGCCCTAGTGAGACCACATCTGGAGTATTGTGTTCAGTTCTGGGCTCCCCAGTTCGAGAGACAGGGAAATACTAGATGGAGTCCAACAGAGAGCTACAAAGATGATGAAGGGACTGGACCATCTCTCTTATGAAGAAAGGCTGAGACCCCTGGGGCTGTTTAGCCTGGAAAAGAGAAGACTGAGAGGGGATCTTATTAATGTTTACAAATACCTGAAGGGTGGGTGTCAAGCAGAAGGGGCCAGTCTCTTTTCAGTTGTGCTCTGTGCTAGGACAAGAGGTAATGGCAGCAAGGTGAAACACAGGAAGTTCCACCTCAACATGAGGAAAAACTTGTTCACTGTGAGAGTGACAGAGCACTGGAACAGGCTGCCCAGAGAGGTTGTGGAGTCTCCTTCTCTCGGAAATTTCAAGACCCTCCTGGATCTGTTCCTGTGTGGCCTGCCCTGGGTGTTCCTGTATTGGCAGAGAGGTTGGATTCAATAACCTCCCTTCCAACCCTAACAATTTCATGATTCTATGAGAGGTCTGAAGAGATGTAAGTGCACATCTCATCTCAGGAGTCAGACAGGCTCCTTACTCCTTGGCACCTTGGCCAAAAATTTTGGACTGGTGAAATACGTAGGAAAGCAGGAATTGGAATTGAGGCCATACTTTCTTTCATGTAAATGCTCTGATCAATACCATGAGATCTTTGTCTCTGGTCCAGTATGTGGCAGGACAACTGTGACTGAATGGACCAAGGGTATTTTCTCTTGTCTGAGTATACCAACTAGATCAGACATGCAGATGCATATGATTTTTTTTATGGATTTCACTGAAAGCTCATCTAAACAGCCTGCTGTGAAATGCAGAAATAGTTTGGATCCATTTTGCCATTAATGTACAAAATGAAGAGTAAGAATTCTCCCATTTACAGCTAATTCAGAACTCCTGTGATTCAACAGGAGCTTTTGCTACTGATGAAAATCAGTTAGATGAGCAGCAATAAACAAGAATATATTGCATGTGGGAAGAGGTGTCTCTCTGTTCAGGCTTTGTCTTCTCCTCAACTCTTCTTACTTAAATTCCAAACAAAAATTAATAAATAACGTTAAAGATGATGTACGGTCACACCAGCTTCACTTAAAGGTCTTTCATCTAGCAAGATAATTACAATGCGTCTTATTAAAGCCTGAACTAGTGATAAGATTCTCTGCTGTGCCTTATCTGTGCAAGAAATATATATCTAAACCTAGCAAGTCTTGTCTGTTTCATTCAGGCTGTAAAAATCTGTGTGATTAATTACAGTGTCTCTAGTTAAAACCCTGATTTAGCAGGCATCATATTAAGCACAGGAGTATTTCTAAGGCAACTCCTTTGCTTAAAGCCAAGCACAGGCATGGGTACATTTCAGAAACAGGGTATGGGAAAGATTCTTTCAGAAAGTTTTCATGCCATTTCCTTTCTAAATTAGTGGAACTTTGGGTAAAATGTTTCTGATATGTCATTCCTCCTGTCAAAGTTTCTCAGCTGCAGTCTGCACTGAGAATTTTCTATGAGTAATAAGTTGTTTTCACTGAGTTGTTTCAGAAAGTTGTATGCACTTCCCATCACATCCAAGTAGAATATAATTTTGGTAGGCTTGCCTCAAAAAGAGAAATATGGTGTGCAGGGGTAGCATTTCATGCTGTGAAATAAGGATTGAAGTGAAAGGTTAAATAGGAAACTAGTCAAGTGGTAAATTAAAGCCCAGGGAAATCCAGTTATTTCAAGCCTCAAAAAATAATGTTTTGAAATTGTGTTAAACACAGCACACTGGTGGGTGTGGTGGAGGCAGGATGTTATCTGCAGACAGGTCAGAGCAAAAACTTCATTTATCTCTTTTGAGCCCTGCCAACCATTGGGGCGGGGGGGGACGGACACAGAGGTGGGATGCACACCAAATACACTCAGGCTTGCTGGAGTTATCCTAAGAACAGGGTACCTGGCTGACAGATGGGAGCTAGGAGCATAAATCTGGAAAATTGCTCTCAACATGCTCAATTCTTGTAATGTCTTTTAGGAGCTTGCTTCTGACCATTGTTAGAAAATGGATATTAATCTAGATGGGACTTTAGTTGGACACAGTACGACCAATTCAGTGTTCTTTTGCTTTGCATGCAATTTAACAAGTGCCTAACATTTCAGGTCAGCATGAGGTTTCATTACATTTCTAAAAGAAAGTGGTGACTTCAGTGACCTGTGAGTGCTGGTTCAGAGCTGTTTATAGGAACTTGTTCCTTCTTCTCAGACTAATTACTTTCCATTTTTTCCACAAGTGTAGAGATATGGTGTGAAGTCCTGTTGCCCTATCCCTCTGTCACAGTTAAGGTGACCATACTCCCGTGGTCACTGTCTCCACCTTCCTTATTTTGGGGCATCAGAAATTATGAAGCTATGCATAGTAGAAGCTATGCATAGTAGAAGATTGACAAGTGAAAGTTAAAACTACATTTTCAAAAGGTTTTAATTTTTATTCTCATAGATTTACAAAATCATGAATGAAGGTACTATGGGTTGCTTAATGGTGTCGGGAAAAATAAATTCAGCATGAAATGCCAGGCAAAGGGCTAAATATGACTTTTTTTTGGCAAAATGTGTGGTAAAGAAGTAGTGAATGTAGTGTTAGAAGTTGAAAACAAATCCAGAGGTCAGATCCTTGAGTGTGGAAAAGTAACACAGCTCCTCTGAAGTCCAAGGAAATAGTGATTTTCATTCCTGAAAATATGACCCTAGCACATCATGACTATTTCCAGATGAGCCTTATTTTAGGACATATAGACAGAAAATGGCTTTTCTGTTTGCTGACTAATTTCTAAAGGAAGCCTGAATAGGCAGTCAAGTTGGAGACTCTCGGTACCTTAAGTGCTCTGATGTAATCAGACTGGTGTGACTTCCTCTGTGGATAAAACTTTTTGTGAAATACTCTTTAGACAGAACTCTCTCCAGATCCTTAGGTCATACAGACACCCATGCACAAAATACAGCTCAGGAGTTGCTGTGGGGCCACGCAAATCACAGTAAACACAGTACTTCAGCACACTTGAAGAATTAAAATAATGTATATTTCGGGCTTTTTTGGAACACTGAAAAATTCCTACAGGTTGTGTCCTGGCTGCCAAGTTTCAGTGCTTAAAAATACAAATTACTGGGATCTGCGTTCCTCCCTTTGGGGCAAAGTTTTTTAAAACTTTCATTAATCTTACTCCTATAAAAACAATGTGGAACTCAGCTGTCAGGGAATAAAATAAGTGTGGTTCCTGTGTCACTAAATTCTTTCAAGTGGTTTTAATTGACTCATAAAACAATCAAAACTGAGCCAAGACAGGAATGCTATTATGCTAAATGTACTAGTCCTATACAGCTTCCTAGAAAAGCAAAGCTGTAGGATCACCTCACTGAACAGAGAAAGAATTTATTTTAGCTGCAATTCCTTCTGCAAGTTTATTCATGACTTAAAATTGACAATGCATGTGCTATTCCACAAGCTCAGACCTTTGTCTTTTCATGATTAACCCACAGAAAGATTTCAGATATGTCAGTAATAAAGGACGATATGAAAGTGCTATTTGATAATTTGATTGCTATGTGTAGCTCTATGCTGGCCCATTATGAAAAACCATTTAACCTTATAGCTTGCTCCTGAACTATTCACCACAGCTGCTGTGGAGAACTTGGCAATCTAAAGTCACCATCTCAGCTATGTGGCTAGTCACCTAAATCACAAAGTTTATGTTCTGAGATGGGAAGATAACATTTACAACCAAAATCTAGAGTCTGAACTTAGTAACAGGACTGACAGTGACCACTGTTTACAGCATATACCCACCTCTATTCTCTGTCAAGGAGTATCAATAATTCCTTTTTTGCCAGATTTCCTTCTGCATCAGGTAAGTGACAGTCAGCCTCATACTAGCATTCCTTACATCTGTCACTTTAATTGCTTGCTATCTCCAGAGAAAAAGACTCTATAGCAAAAGCAAAGAGAATACAGTTCACCAAATCTTGATGATCTGGCAAGAACTAGCCAGTTAAACCTGTGAGGCATCAAAGGTGCCATGAAATATTTGGGGGTGCACCAGTAACTGATGTGTTCACACAGGGTGGTTGTACAACAGTGCTAGTGGTAACAACATACAGTACAGAGAAAAGAGAGAAGCCATTTTTGTAAGGTATCTTCACAAGATAGTGTTTTCCAGGGACACTGACTGCAAAAACCAACTCCAAAAGACTTTGTGAAACTGAACAAGTAAGTCACCTAAGGAAAGTATCACTGGGGAATGCACACTTCCAACACTTCCAAAACTAACCGAAACAACAAATGCAATTGCCCTCTTTCAAGCTGTAGCAATCAACAGAAGCCTTATCTTTCAATATTACCAAAATGCTGTTATTGCCAATATTGTCGATATCCTGTTAGTGGGCAGAGAAACAACATATATACAAAACTAAATTAATGCCACATCAGAGAGACTAAACACAAGGTAAAGAAATTCAAGAAGACAATTGACTTACTTGCAAACACTAAACTCTGCTGTATGGTTTTCAGTGATGCAGGGTCATGTGTGCAACAAAACAAATCAGAGGCATTGTACTCTCAGCCCATACTGCAAGGAAATAGGAAAAGGAAATTGCTGTGAATGCAAAGCTCTGGGACCATGGTGGAAAGCAGGGTATTTTGCTGAATTGCCTAATAAACCTGCAGAACAACTCCTCAACAGGCAGACTTGTGACAGGCAAAAGAAAATGAATGAAAAAAAAAAAAACAAAACACATAACAAGAAATTGTATAAAAGTCAGGTGATTACAGCAAGCTTTTTAAGGCCATTGCATACATGTGAGCAAGAAATGGAACATGAGACAAAGGCAAGAAAGCTGTCATGAAAGGAACAGAAGCCCCAGCACTTCCCTACTCTGTGCTAGCATCCTGAAAAGCTAGGGTGGCTGATGCCACTGTGCTCCCATTTCCCTGGGTGCAGGATGAACAGCACTCAGCATGTTTGCCCACATGTTCCTTTCAACATCTGTAAGTAAAACTGGACTACTTTGGAGTTAATGGCAGGAAGAAAATCAGTTTTTACCTGTGCTTCTGAAACACCTTGGGCTGGCCCTGGTCTGAAAACTCACTAGAGCCTCTCTGTACAGACAGATACCATTTAACAAAGTGCAAAGTAATGGATAAAGAAATCTCTTGTGTGCGTGGGTTGAATTGCAGTCTGTAGTGGCAGATGGTCCAGCAGGTGCATGACTTGTCTACAGCAACAGGATGCAAAATATATTAAAGAATCTGATGAAGTGTTTGATGATCAGGGACACCTCAAGAAAATAAGTCATGTTGATATGTATCCCGGTATTCTCAAAAAAGTAAGTTAGTGACTACCCCAAGTAAAGTGCTGCGAGCTAGGGGATAAAATGAACTTGTTTGGAGAGAATAACTGGCTAGCAAGAGTTGTTGCAATAAAATTAAAGTAATTAAGGATCAGCAAAGCAATCATATGCAATTGCAAATGTGAACAACTGGGGAAGGCAGGACTAGCTTTGAAATGTCATTTTCCTAAACTTGTCAGAGTTTCTCAGGTAAGCTAACGGCTTTGGCAGGCTTAAATGTGGTGCAGAGAAACTCTGTGCTGCAGCTTCCCTTGGGGCAACAAGGTGAGTGCCCTAGGCTGATCCCAAATACTTCAGCCAGAGCTGTCTGAGGATCTGGATGGATGCAATGAGGAGACTGATGGAACATACAAGTACCAACATTCAGCAGATCTGGGTGTCTGAAATGTTTTGGGATGAGTGTTCAGTCTCCTGTGGCTCTAGTGTAACTCTGTACAAATGCAAAATTTGCTCAAGATGGGGAGAGCTTTTCTACTCCCACATATTTATTGTCTTTTATGTGCTTATGACAATTATTTTCAAAACCGTTATCTGTCGGAATTTTGGACTGAAGACCATGGTGAAACCTCTTTTTGTGCCCCACTTGCCCTATGTTCTTAAAGAGCCTGAATATTTTTCCAGCAAACGCCCACCCTTGCATGTGCATTTCAGTTTGTCAGCTTATGCCCTTGGCCCTAGGACAGCTGTTTTTCTCTTCCTCATTCTGAAGAAAACCCCATTTCTTCTTCAAAGAATAAATGCTTATGGCTTGGAAATTCCTGAGCCAACCTCTCAACCACAGTCTGGAAGCTGCACCCACTCATCCAACAGAAAATCTGACCCAACCTTCAGACATTGCATATTATATTTACAGGTTGCGGTTGCATTTAAAGCCACTTTTCTTTGTTCTTACCAAATGAAAACGCAAAGAATTTACAGACAAGTTTAAACAAAGAGGTGGGATCTGAGTCAGCTTCTTCAGTTATTGGTGATTTTACATGGTCAATTAGTTAGTATTAGCTCTAACATCCATGAATATCTTCTGGTAACCACCAAGCAAATGACAGGGTTCACTTCCAAGAAATGTCATCAGTTCTTGAAAAGACTGTTAGCAGTGCCATTCCCTTGGTTTAACTGGAATACTTTCTAGCTTTTTCAAGGTCCCTATAATGACTCCCTATTGAACAGAGATGGAAACTCAAGCATGATGTAATAAAAATTTGTTCAGGAAAGCACATCAAAGCTGTGGCAGAACTACAAAGGTGACAGATCTTCAAAATGTTGTTCTGCCAATCTGCAAAGCACCATCTTATCTGAGATCTTTACTCAGGACACAAGATGCTGTCTGTTTGTCCCTTTCAGGCTATGTTGTTGGTGAAGTCAGATAGGATGCAGGACACACCAGACCTGCTCTGGCCTTTTTGACAGGCTTTGAAGACGGGGTGTCTCACCAATTTAACCCTAAAGAGACAGACCTATTGCTAACAGAGATCAGTGAGACAATATTATTATAAGCATTGCACCAGCCACAGAAATAGTCATTGATAGGAAGAGAAAGAAGCCATAGTTGAGTTTTTATAATGTGCTGGACTAATTGTGTCACTTTCAGGTAAGTTGCTCTCTAGTATAGGTGAAACAGTGAAAACAGATTTTGTTCCCTTTCCATAGACATTGATTCATGACAGCACCCATTTGATCCCACTGATATTAAACTCCCAGTAGTGGCCAGAGGGACAGATTCTGCCCTGTATGGTAACAGGTGGCCCCAATGTAACAGCAATGCCAAGGTATGGACTCACAGCTCATGCTGTAGCCATCTTACTTCCTCTGAAACAGAGCCCATGGAATTTGATTGCTACCATAATGCATGCTATGGATGACTGTATGCACATCAGGGATGGCTTGCCCCCTCTTTCCTGTCCTACATGTGCAGTATTTCTCCAACAACCCTTTAGGGCCTCTCACCTTTCTGGGGACTGTATGTACTAAAGGAGTTTACAAGTTGTAAGTTTGGGTGTTTAGGGTAAACACAAGGCCCAAAAAGGGCTGCAGAAAGATAAACATACAGAGACGACATGAAACTTGAGTCCAACAGCAAAAATAAAAAAGTGTTTTACTGTGGCATAGTCCTTGTTGTACTATCACCATGTCATGGACAAGGAGGGGCCAAAAATCGTAGTATGTTAGGCAAGACTGAAAGGACACAAGAGCAGAAATGAACTACACCAGTGGAATATTTCTAGACACTAGCTTAGCTTAGCAAAAAGGAGTGGAGGTATAGGGGCTGGAAGATTACAAAGGAAAAACCTCTCTCTGACCTTTACTAGTGCAGGGATGGGGTTTTAATGGTTTATTCCCTCTCAGAGTGAGAACCTGAGTTTCAGATAGTTCTGCACACAGCAGGGATGGTGCTCCACTGAAACTACAAACTCCTTGCTAGGAACTTTTGGGAATGGAAAAAAAAGAGGAAAACAGAGAACATCTCTCTGCTAAACTTGGTTTGCAGATGCATTTTTTAAAAACCTGTGCAGTCCTTGTGTTGGCATCTGCTCCGGGTAAAGTGATCAAGACAGATGGTTGAAGGCATACAATCTGGTGGATGTGGTAGAGTATCAAGTACTCCACATAAGTGGAACAGAGAAGGTGATTAGAGAATTATTGAATTAAGGAGCATCAGTAAAACCAGAAAGTGGTAGTTTCAAACAAAATTCGTATTATTTTCAAACATGAAAAGGAGCACTTTGTCACACTACATTTTGCTAATTATATTGTTGAATTCCATACCACGGGACATTGCTGATGGTAAAGGTTTACATGGAGTTCAAAAACAGCACAGTAAACTCATGGACAAGAAGTGAGTCTAAACTCATCACTCATAAAACTCAAGTTCTTGGAAGCTGTGAAATCACGCCTGAAAATCCCTTTCTGCATACCTCCCACGTCCTTACACTTCTTCCACCACTATGGGCTGTTGGCTGGTCTTGGGGATAGGACAGTGGGCTAGATGGCCTTATGGTATCCTCTAAGGAAGCCAAGTTTAGGCAAGCCATGCTCTCTATGTCCTTTTTTTTGCAACGATCCATCTTATAATTTTATTTTTTTTTTTTAGTATGTGAGTTCTACAGGGCAGATGGATTTGTATGAGGGACAGAGGGGTAGGGAGGTGATCCTTTTGGCTCAGGGCCTGTCAGGCTTCATCGAGGCACTACATGCTTCTTGGAGTCCCAGAGAGGAGAGACAACGATAAACCAGAGGGACCAGTAGGCCAGAACATTGCTAAGACTGGAGCACTGTCCTACAAGGAGGGGCACGTTCAGTCTGGAGCAGAGACACCTTCAGGGCACCTGACCACGTGCTGGTAGTGCCTGGTGGGAAGGGGAGTGACAATGGGCATAAGCTGAAGCTGGAGAGGTTCAGGCTGAAGAAAAATGCACACTTCTTCCCCATGATGATAAATAACCAGGCAGTGTAACAGGATCTCTGGAGAGGCTGAGCCTTCTCCATCCTTGGAGGGTTTCAAGACCCAGTAAAAAAAGCCCTTCTAAAGCACTGAGTAAGGATTCTTGTGCAGAAGACTCTCAGTTTCCACTGAGCCCTCAGGGCCCAGAGATAATGTAAATGCTAATGAAATGCCATCAGTTCAGTGTGTAATTTCTCTTTGCTTATGAAATATATGTACGCAGGCCTTGGCATTTATACTCATGCATAACTATAATTACCATTAAACTGCTCTGTCCCTGTCCTAAGAAAAGAAAATACATTAACTCTGGCAAAAGCAGAGAACAAGTTTTCAGATGGTGTAAGTGCAGTGTCACTGAAGACGACAGGCTGCGATGACTTGCCCTTACACACTGTGAACACTGGTCCCTCTCTTCCCCTCCCCCCCTTATATCAGAATCACTAGGTGGTTAGGAAGATAGCCCGGGTGTAGTACATCAGCAGGCTGCTTGTGATAGATGATGGGCAGGAAAGCTGCTTTGCCCATGCACAAGGGTGTGCTTCTGCTCCCCCTGAGGGGAGAAGACACACAGGTTGCACAATCTCGCTCATGCCAGCTGGGAGACTAGACAGACATCTCACACCCGCACACAGGGTTGGGGGGAGGGAGGAGCAGGGCCGTGATTCCTCTTCCTCTTGCAGACCTGACAGAGGGCCCCTTTTGCTTTCGAGAGCAATGCTGGACCAGCAGCCATGTGCAGGCACGGCTCTATCAGTGGTTGTGCTGAAGAGCATACTACAGAGCTGTCTTTGAGCTGACATTGGGGCTCTGGTGCTGCTGCACAGCTTCTCTTTCCTAGGACACTTTCTGCCCGAAGAAACATGCTTTCTAAAGAGGAATGGTCATTGCCTGGGATTTGATACCTCCAGCCAAACATTCTGCTTTATATTGGAATGGCCAAGAGTAAAAGGCTGGACAAATGCTGCTGTTGTCACACCATCAGTGTAATGCCAAATTTATGGGTTACGTTGTAAAAGCAAAAATCCTACCAGGTTAACCAGCAGGTAAGACATTACTAGCTTTGGTCTTGTCTCCCCTGTGGGCCTGAAAGATTCTTCTGCTTACTTCAGACCTTATCAGCACCACTTTCCTTCTGAAATCTGCTTGATATCCATATCAAAATGAAGAACCACCTGACGCCTTTTCCCAAAACAAAGCAAGGACACGGATAAAGCAGGTGAAGTAGCATTTAATTTGTGTTTTCTAGTTTGAGTAGAAGGGGGCAACATCCTGGCTGACAGCAACAGCTGTGCTCAGATAAAAATCTGGAGCCTGCTGTCCACCAACATGGTTGCAATAGTGAACAGGTTTTACATCCTCAAGCTGAATTTCTTCCAGCAGAAAGGAGCTCCCAAACATAACACACCACTGCCACCCAGCATGGAGTATAATTTCTTAAGAGACCATGTTTCTCTGTCCAGCTTTGTGATGTATTTTCTCCCCCCTTCCCTTCCAAAAATCTCTGATGCATTTTCTCCCCCATTCCCTTCCAAAAATCTCATTTAAAACTGCAGCTGCAGATATTGACCAATAGGCACTGCAAAGTAATAAGAGACATTTTTCTCCATTCCCAGCATAGACTGAAACTGGGCAGGATATGTTGCCTCAGAGGGACCTGTGAACACATGCACTGGCTGCTCATGCTGTTCAGGAACTGGGTGTATACACTCAGCAGAGAAGAATTTCCGCACACCTTTTAGTTTTCCACTTGTATTCAACCTCTTAACTGCAATGCACATTGCTTACTTGAGTCATCCCACTTAGGTCAGTGGGACTACTCACTGAAGCACTACACGTCAGAAGAAAGGATTCTCCAGGCAGGTCACAAATACCTGATCATGTTTAAATTTGTGTGTGTGTCTGCTCCAGGCATAATTTAAACACCTTCACATGATCGTTTTAACAGCCACAAGCTTTTGGAAAGTCAGAAAAATGCAGGATTGACTGGGGGCTGTAAAGGAAAAGTGTGGTCCAGACAAACAAAGAGGACACAACCACTGCAAAGAAGGAAGAAAAAACAAGCAGGAAAGTAAAAATATGTGCAATGCATGTGAATTTTTTGAGCTGGTCCATTACTATCAGAGGGAATATTCCACTTTTTTTAGTGTAATGGACTGCTTCAAGGAGTGTAGAATCATAGAAATGTCTGGGTTGGAAGAGACCTCTAGAGGTCATCCTGTCCAACCCCCCTGCTGAGAGCAGGGACATCCTCAACTAGAGCAGGTTGCTCAGAGCTCTGTCAAGCCCCACCTTGA
>JANHFX010021188.1:27131-39830 GCA_027560015.1 Chloroceryle amazona | reverse complement strand
CTGTGCAACCTAGTGTAGGTGATCCTGCTCTGGCAGGGGGGTTGGACTACATGATCATTCGAGGTCCCTTCCAGCCCCTGACATTCTGTGATTCTGATTCTGTGATTTCTTTTTAAGATGCCAGTTGCTGCTGAATGGAGACTGACAGTTTAACGAACCTAGGAAGACCAGACTTGAGAAGCTCCTTGAATGCTCAAAGTGCATCAGGGACAGCTTTTCTATGTTGGAAAAAACAAAACACAAGGTTCAACATTAGGATTAGTAGTACATTTTAAAGTCAATGACGCTGAAGCATGTTTTTCTGCAACACTCTCCTGTACACTTTCTGCAGCCGAGAGCATAACAGCATAGGTGATAGGCTTTGAGATCTGTCATACTACTGATGTGTAAGTAACACAGATAAAATAACCATGTTGTGGAACTTCTATTGGAAAAGTTAAGACTTGAAAGCAGTTAGCCAGCCTAACTTGTCTGGTGCTATAGCCGACGCTTCCACCATCTATTACAACTCTTACATGTATTTAATTTTAACATGCACTGTGCACGGGGAAAAAGAGCAGGTAAAGAAGTGACACAATCACACGCACACCCCACTGATTTTTCCTAGTGTGAAGCATACTTGGCTCCTCCTGGACTTCCTGTCACCTAAGGCAAATACTATGTTGACTGCAGGCACCAGTGCTGGAAGTTATGGAAACATGTACGCATACCATTTGCTTTCTCTTCTACATAATTCTATCTTCTGATTCTTAAAAAGATAACAACTTTATTACAGGAACATGTGGAGGGAACTTGCAGGTGACTTCACTCATGCTCAAGAAAGTGGGAGAAGGAGCCATGGATGTAATTGTGCTGACACTGCCCAAAGCTGAAGGAAACTCTCCCAGAATTGAAAATCAGCATGTTCAGACAAGCAAGGCAGGAGTGACTCTTCACTCCAGCAAGGATCTCTTTGTATTACCAGATGCAAGTGAGGTAGTTTCTGCATGTGGGCGTCAAATAAAACCTAAAGTATACGGTGGATTTAGTGACTTCCAATTTGTTAGCTTTACAGACCTGAGTTTGCAAACAGTTTGGATAATTCTGCGACCCAAAAGAGAAGCCAGCTGTTTCCAGGCTTCACTTTCAATCACTTCCTCCTACCCTCTTAAAACAAGAGGAGGAAAAAAGCATATTAAAAAATAAAAAAAATAAAAATCCTGCTTCCTGTCATCAGAGGCTTCAACTGTCACTCTGTTTCACTTGAAAAGGCCAGTAGCCTTGTTCCTCAGTGATCAACAGGGAAATGGCTACTGCTCAGCAGGGAGGACTGCATGCTGCAGCAGAGATTATGGTGCCATTTCCCAAAGATTCAAAGGACTTTTCCTTCCAAGCTCTTCTCTGTAGCCTGCCCTGCTGGGAGTATCAGGTAAAGCTCTAACCGATCTACCTTAACACAACAACTGTTATTAGCTGTAATGGGGAATAAGGCTGAAGCAGTTCAACCTGTAAACATGTACAAGTGGTTATGAACAAAAAAACCTCTGCTAGTAGAATAATTTTTGTTTTTCTACTCTGTATCTCTAAGCTCTTTACATTTTGTTTTCCTCATAAGTCTTTTAGACAGGTAAAGACCTCTTCCACCATGCCATGTCTCACGAGTTGAAGATCAAGCTGAATAACTAAGGAGTACTGCAGGTAATATAATAATAAGTGAAAGGAGAGAAAAGAGCCAGCAGACTGAGTTTTGAAACAGTATCTGAAAGGGTACTTTCATTTTGAATACACCTGTTTTTTCATATCCATCTTCCCAGAAAAACTATACCTTATGTGGATAGACCTTACCCCTTCTTTTTGCCATTGCAATGAGATGGAAACACCTTGCATTATGAATCTCAACTAGGAAACCATGGAACTAGGACAATGTTTGAGACATTTCAGTGAGGAACCTTCTTGGAAATGCAAAGGACAGCAACAAGGTCTGCCAAGGGATGCAGGTCATGCTATCTGGATTTCCACCAAACTTATTTCTGAATGCCAAACAGAAATGCGGGTCAGGACACTTTGTAATTCTTTGGCTGTATTGCTACTGTATGGGCAGTAGTGAACTCACAAGGCAGCCATTTATTCTGCTAAGAGACCCTTTCATATCACCCTGGCATCATATTGTAGCTTTATGTTGGCTTTGGATTATATTTACACTCATTTTCAGTCCTGCAACAACATGAAGAGAAGTTATAAAAATGAGAACCTGCATGTTCTGCATAGTGAGGGAGTATAATATTAATGATAAACTTCTACTCCAGCTCGATATTAACGACAGAGGAAGTTGGTTTTTTTTCTGTATACACAGTTTAAAAGTATCCAAGGGACCCAATGACTTCAGCCATTTTTTTAAGTGATTGTGCTATAATGAAGAATATAATGACACTGTCCCTTAAAGGTGCTCGTGTATCTTTTCAGTATTTAGCAGCTTGTTGTACATTTGCCTTGCAGTTCTGTAAGTGCCACATGCCATGCCATCAGTCTATGTCAAGCCATTGACTGTTCAGGTATGGAGGATGACCTGAGCCTCGAGGGTCAGTCTCTGGCTGTCCTTTGGGCCTCCATTTCCAATCTGAAGTCTGTGTGCACAATCTGTCTTGGTATCAGCTCCCCAAAACCCAACCAAGATATATCCAGGTAAACTTGTGAGTGCAAGGTCACATGAATATGGTGCTCCAAGACATTTCCCCTTCTTGGAAATGCTGATCACTGATTTCCTAGTCTCCACAGAAGATGGGCAAAACTCTCGTCTTCTCAAATGTTATGTGACCAGGAAGCTGCAGGAACAAAAAAGGGCTGTGGATGTTCTACCTGCCTGCCTGCCAAAATGAGGGCTCAACCTAATTCTCAATCATATATCCTCCAGCCTTTACTCAATTTCCCACTGTATGAACTCTTTATCTCCTGTTTGCTTTGATCTGCATCCATTGACTGCAAAGACCCATTTTTCCTTCCTCAAAGATGAAATCACCTAACTAAAAGGCTAAATGAGACCTCACTGTTTCCACAGCAACAAGAGAGACTGTTGTATGCTTCACTTCACCAGGGAAGGAAAGGAATCATCACTTGGACTGGATACTGGGGTAGTGAATTGACTGCTAAGTCAGCTGTACAATTGATTATCCACTTGAAGTAGTCAACCACTTTTGTAGAAAGAGGATCATATCGTGCTTTCTTCTGACATCAAACTGGTAGATATTTATAAAAGCCTTAAGAGACTCTGGGGAAAACAATGCAGACTTTTCAAATGCACCTTGAAGGCACAGCAAAACTGTGGAGAACTGATTTAAAGTTTTTGTACAAGTGTATGGGAGGAAATGCACTAGATATTTCATAACTTCTATATCTGATTCAGTTGTGTCTTGTAATTTATGAATATTCAAAACAATCCTTGTTTTTCCCCTAGAGTCTTTCAACAGCCTCATGTGAAGTAGGTATGAATTCCCAGCACAACCAGAGTCATTCCAGTCACTATGTAACTGGTTTTCTTTGTAAAACTATTGAGCTGTGCATATTTCTAAATGCACCTAGAATGTCCTTTGCACTGAGGTACAGAGGCACTGCTCCTGAAATTATATAAAACCTTGAAAGCCATTTCACACTACCTGCATGGTATGACTGGTATATGAGGGCTTTAAATCATGAGCCGTGGTGGTTCCACCTGTCATAGATTAAGATGTAATCACTCCCTGCCTTCCCACCCACCCCTGATTAGCACTCCGAGGTAATGCTCTGGTTTGTTGTGTAGGCATATGTGCTTCTCTCACCTTGCCATAGGAGTAGCATCTTCTGGCAGAGAAGCAGAGACAACTGGGACCAGTAATAGTTTGATCTCCTGCACACAAAGATGTCAGAGCTCATGACTTGGAGTGCTGACTCTAAATCAGAATTAGCCTTATTCATCATTCCAGATTATGTGCCAGATTTTTTTCTTCATGTTATTCAAGTGCCCAAAGCTGTGCAGGGTAACTGGATAAAAGACAAGACAACAGCCTTTTTACAGAGATGCTACTCAGGTAAATTTGTGAATATTAGAAAGACTGAAAGGTGCTGTGGAGCCAGCTGTATTTCACTACATTGTGGCATACGCAAAGCTACCACTTTTATATTGCTGGTCCATTATAGCAGCAAATATTAGCAGGAGGGCAGGAAAGAAAACCCAAACCAATATATTGTTTTCAAGAAATCAAATCAGTCTTCAAGTTAGAGAAGTTATTTTCTTAAATAAAAGGACATCCACAGAATTTGGGCAGAAGTCAGAGCAGACCACTGATGACTCACACAGTCTAAAAACAGTTGTGTATTGAAGCTCAATAGATATCAATCTATTAGGCTCTTAGTTTCCCACAGGGCCAGAACAACATGTTCACAACCCAAGGACCCAGCAGCCCTTCCCAGTCTGTGGGATACCTCCTGTCTAATTGACAAAAGAAAGCTAGCTGTTGGGGAAACATCAATTTCTTTCATACAAGGAATGCAGAAAACATTTGTCCTGTTTGATTCCTGTTGACAATGGTGAGTGACCATTTCTCACAACTTTTTAATCTATAACAGAATATCTCCGTGCAGGCCTAAATCATAGAGGTGGCTATATATTGATACCTGGAAAAAGGATATTGAAAGAAAAGATATATGCTAATTTGAAGCTACAATTGAGTAAATTTTAGGGGGTGGATGATCCCCGATAGCCAAATTATTTCTAAATCTTTCACATTTATGTTTTCTGGTGGTGGTATTTTTCTTTCATTTTACTTACTGGAAATTACAGAACGGGTCATCATGTCTGACTTTTACTTGAAACAGGTATTTTGTCTGGTGCCAGTGAAAATTCTGCATTTATTGTGTTTTGGCAATTTTGAATTTCCTACCCCTGAGCTCTGATAATTGTAGCACTTCCCTTTCAATATTGACTTTAATTATTAAAAATCACGAAATCAAATACAAGTGTGTTGGGGATGGGGAAAGATCTTACTACAAAGCTCCTAGGAAACCTAGCTGCCTTGTGAGAAGAAAAGCACACCATAGTCCCCACATCTCAGAAGGATCCACTGGGGTTTCTAAATGTTTGTAAAGAAAGACATTAAGTCAGTGTAAACCAAGCTGAAATAAAGGAAGGCTCTCCAATGTCTCAAGAGAGTTTTCATTTTATTTACTCTTTCTTTCCTGTCATCTTATAGCTTACTTTCTTTCCTGGTTTCCCTTTAATGTTTTTAGAATGTCAGTTTTGCTTCCACATTTTTCCAATTTGGAATTTCAAGGCTGGGTGCAGGGGAGTCATTACTGTAAGTGTGTTCATGCTGGAACCATGCCTTATAGCTACAGAGAGATTCTGATGCTCCAGCAAACTGAGACAGATGATGATGTTATTGCCAAGGTGCTCATCACCACTTCAGGGAAAATCAGCCTGTTTGGCTTACACACTTAAACCACATGACTTGGGTTTGTGTTGTGCCTTTTTTTTTTTTTTTTGCCTTCAGCATATTGGGGAACCACTCTGCTATCAGAATTATACAAGTTGCAGTTTTCACTGGGGTGATGTTGACACCTTCACCTGCACAGCTGGCTCAAAAGAGGGTGCCTAAATCAAACAAATTATTAAAGGCATTTTTTATTGAGTGTAAAGTCTAGATCCACTATTAAGGCACTTAATTCACAATAACAAATATCTCCAAGTATCTAAGCCTGAAGTCTCTTGCAGAATAGGATGTTATTTAGTTTTATTCTTAAATTGAAAATAAAAAACATCCAACAACTTTTTCTATATGCTCACACGTGGATAACCAAAAGCACTTGAAATTGAGAAACAGATTTCTTTGGGGATAACCATCACAAGGTCTTGTCCTGTGCCTTGGTCTGTTCCCAGATCTTCATGCTGTACAGATAACATCTCACAGATCTTTATACTTTACAGATACTTTATACATCTGGGAACATCATTTTTTTGGCCAATCTTCATGCTCTGAAATAATGGAATTGAATTGTCTTCCTTTTGTTCCATTCACTTCCCAAGTTTGTCTTGTGTTTTAATATTGTTCACTTTAGGTTGCATGGGTGTTTCAGAGAAAAAGTGCAGAAAGAAGACAAAGGAACACACCTGTTTTGACAAGTCTAACCCTACCAAGACAGATCACTGACTTATTTAGCTAATTTCTTAAGGCTTTAGCCCTCCTAAAGGACCAGTATTTCAAGAGATGTAAGCCAATCTAACTGTGTCAGGTGACTCTTACAGAGCAGAGTGTGACCAATGCCACACACCTGCAGTAAGGCCATTCTCTACTGTTTACCACCTCCTATTCTTACAGATAATAAATCTTTGTCTCTCTTTTCTGACATCCCTTTACAGTTATCATTGTTCCTCAGAAACAGTAGAATCTTCTAAAAATTACATATGGGGATCCAACCACAATATTAAAAGGACCTGCTACAACCTAGCTTTAGGAAGCAAATACTTTGATTTTTGTAGGACTTAAATTAACCAGTATTTTTACAGCCTTGATCACATAACACATTTTGCTTTAACTTGATTTCTTCTGACTACTCCAGACTTTTGTCTGAACAGTCTTTTGAATAAATTCTGCCCTTGGATATGGAGTTGACACAGCTCCTGTTTTTTTCATAAAGGAACCTTTTTTTAGTGCTTTTTTTGATTTGTTTTATGACCCTTAAATACTGTTCCTTACCTATCTGCCTAAATCTTTCCAAACCCTTTCTGTTCATAAATTCATTTAGTAGTTTGCTCCCTCTTCTGTAAAAGCAGCCAAACAAGAATATTGCTATGTCTGAATCAGAGATTTGGTCTCCAAAGCCAATCTAGTTGTTTTTTTTGACATCTAATAAATCATTTTAAAATTACAATTTCACAATTACAATTAAAATTAACATTTTTACAATTAGAGTTACAATTCTGGATGACATAGAAAACAGTGCCTCAACAAAAAACTTTTACCAGATTCCTTCTCATTCTCAGTTATATCTCTGCTTTGTTTAGTAGAACAGTTCAAGATTTCTGGTGACAGCTACTTGTTGACAGCTACTTGTTGATTACAAATGAATGAATAATTTGCAATGAGTAATTTATTCTATGAGTTATTACTACTTTGAACAGAAGACCTGCTGGCACAACATGATTTCTTCATTATAAAGTGCACTTTATATTTCGATATATTTGATTATTTATTATTCATGGCTGGCTGTGTTTGGCTGGCTATTCTGTGATTGACCCATGACTAGCTTTATATTTCCAGTGAACTTCATAGATGTGATTAGCCTGAACAGGAACTGAGGTGAGATGCTGCAAATAAAATATAAACTATTATTAAGGGATTCAGCAAAGCACTTACAGACACACGTGCTTAATTTCAAGCACTTGCATTGGTTCCTTAGAGATCAAGAAGAGTTAGGAAGTGTGAAATGTTTCCTGAACCAGGACACAAGTATTGACTCATATTCTGAAATGTGGCCTGCTAGGTTTCAACTCTTGTCCATGGTGTATGCTAAGAAACTGAAGACCATATTATGAGGATTACCACATGCAAAATATGCTTGGAGAAAAGGTGTGCTGAGTCACGCTTCAGTACCGAAGTATTGAGGCAAGACAGCAGTGACTACATTACAGAAATCCACCAGGAGCTCAGACTGACCAATCTCATACATCCTCCATAGGCTTTTGCCTCAGCATCTGACTGTATTCCAAAATGATTCACATGATCATTCCTTTAGAAATCTTGCAAGTATTCTTCTGCTTTCTTGCTGTGACCCATAGTCTGAAACACAATCAGAGGCCTCTTTCCCCTTCTCCACCCTTGGCACCCTGTAGCTTCAATGAAGTGCTGCTGATACAATGTTCTTTTTACAGGCTTTATTGGCAAGACAATGGAGAAACCTCAAAGGCAAAAATCTCCACATGAACAGCATGGGACCACTGCATTTGCTCAAACAAAAAGCCTGCTTAACCGTTGTTCGACTAATCTACCACTGTACTGTAATAAATATGGCATTGTTTCAAGATGAATGTCAGTAAGGAAAACTATCATGTGATTTCTCTAAGTGAATGGCTACTATGGATATCAGGATGGTAGCGCAGGTGTATGCGTGTGTGTGTATAAAATATGTATCTTTATATCTATGTATAGATAAGTCACATGTATTTGTATATTCTTATAAATACATGCATAAATTGATACACATCTGTATAGAAAGCATGAGTGTATGAACTAGAATATGTTTCTCATCAGTGCAACTGAATATATAAATGCCTGATCAAATAGATTTTTTTCATATACTTATCTTTGAGAGAATGCAGGAGTAATAATAGCAGGATTAATAATTCCAGGCTATTTCCACAGAGAAAAATAATAATTAAAAAAGTTTCTTAGCAGATTCAAAGCTGGAATTAGCAAATAATAAACTCCCTCCATAAAGGAAAGGCCATTAGATACATGCAGCTATGCCATATACCAGAGATGATTAACTTGGTCTTTTGCTATATAGAGATATATTGTAATACTGCTAACTAGGCCTGTCAGTCTGTAATGAATTCTCATTTACATACATTTACAGCAGCTTGAAAACACTCTTTACTACTAGAGCCCCTTAGCTGGACTGGAGACAGAGACCTGAAAAGTAAAATCTGACTGCTCAAGCTAACTACCAGCCCCGGTAGAATAGTTTTGAAGGGTTACTTCTACATCAAAGCCATTTAGAAAGACTAGACATGCACCAAAGTATACTCCCATAGGACTAAATACTATTTTCCATCTAATATATTGCCCAAGTATCAAGTCCTGGGTTATCCAGAAACCATTATTTAGGATGCCCTCTAAATCTGAGAGGAATTCCTCCAGGAGCTTGCCAGAGGTTGTATACATCTCAAATCCTTTGCATTGAAGGCATCTTTGCCCTCCAGCTTGTGAACGTTTTCCTCATCCCACTTGCTGTGGGAGGTGCTTCATGACTTGGAGCAGATTTTCATACATCTTGCTTCAGTAACAAAGCACTTGCACTACGGAGGAGGTTCAGGTGGGTAGGTGCTGGTCAAAATTTTGGGATAGTTCCCTAAGGTATGTATGAGGCACAAAGACAAAGGGAAATGAAGGCTGCAGACTCTTAGGTAGAGAAACCCAGAAAGACCTTAGCTAACAAAGGTCACAAATAGTGCAAAAGCACAACAAAACACTCGCTGCTAAGGGCTGACTTCAGGGCAGCATGAAAGATGCTACACCCATTTGGAAAGGAAAAGTCACACAAAATAACATGGTCTCCTTTGAGTGTCACATGCAGAAAAAGATAGCTTAGTTTGTTGTCATCAGATCTGACTGTTTGGAGAAGACAAGGTTAAATGGGCAAAACCAATGAGAAGGGGTAAGGACGCTTGTCTTCTCTTTTGTATTTGGTCTTTCCTATTTAAAGGTTCCCCAAGGAGACATACTACCTGTTGCCAGCTCAGTGCTCTGCAGAGTCCATCATGGTCAGGCAGTTTTCTTGGTACCAGTCTAAAAAATAACCAATTAGCTAAGGAAGACAGCAAGCTCTCAGGTGAGGACAGCAATCTTGTTTATATCTCTCCTTGTGTATCTTTTGTTAACTGATGTAACCTGAAATCCATTCTGGAATCATTCATTTTACAGTGTGGCCAGCAGGAGCAGGTATCCTTCCACTGTACTCTGCGTTGGTGAGGCCACACCTTGAGTATTGTGTCCAGCTCTGGGCCCCTCAGTTCAGGAAGGATATTGAGGTGCTGGAGCGGGTCCAGAGAAGAGCAACCAGGCTGGTGAAGGGACTTGAGCACAAGTCCTATGAGGAGAGGCTGAGGGAGCCGGGGTTGTTTAGTCTGGAGAAGAGAAGGCTTAGAGGTGACCTCATCACTCTCTTCAACTACCTGAAAGGAAGTTAAGGGTTGGACTTGATGATCTTGGAGGTCTTTTCCAACCCAATCTATTCTATGATTCTATGATTTTGACAAAGTAGCAAAAAACATTTCTGTTGGTTTTAAATTCAGGCTGTCGTGGTCACACCTATAGAAGGCTACAAATTTGCCTTTTTCCTCTGGATAGTCCCAAGATCAAAACTCAAAACTTCTCTAGTAGCACTGGGCTGCTGTGAAGTGCTGTTGAGAGAAGTTTGGCCAGATCTGCAGAAAGCCCTTTCACCAAGGTGATGGACCTTCTCCTGACATCCTTCTTTACCTGTACTGGCAGTTATAGCTCAGTTTCTTACTTGACAGTGACACATCTTTACAAATCCTGAGTTAGGGTGCTAAATCTCACAGGATTCTTAAAAAGACCTTGTAACAGTGGCTGGAAATGAGGACTCTGCCATATCATCCTAGCACCATGTTTCAGATAGAGAGCGATGTTTTCTTCCACTTAATTTCTAATTTTGTCTGAACAGTTAACCATCTTTAACAGAACAGGAAATAACCTCAAACCAGAAAAGTTTGCTAGACTCTTGGAGAACCTCTTGATGGTAGAAAAGGGTCATTTGACCCTTCTCACACAGAGAAATAATTTGAGCCACAGACTCCAAGCTTCCCAATGAGGAGGACTGCTGCCAGGTCAGGCCTCCTAGCAGACATGTAGGAGATGGGATGTCCAGTTCACAACCCCTAGGAGAACAGCACCCACCTATGCTAAGCTTTTAGCCAGTGGCTTAGCTAGTGGAAAAACCCAACCAATGTTTTACTGGTCCCCATTAAAACTGACAGCTTCACCTACCACCATGCATGCTGGATCTAAGGTTTTATTGAAAGATATTTAAGTCCACATCTTGACGACTCAAATAGGAATGGGGGGTTGAGGTGGGGGGGGAGAGTGTGCATTTTTATTTAAATGAACAACTCTGAATTAGCTCTCTGTGAGGACGCAGTGATAAGGAACAGTACAGATGTTTCCCAGTTTCTAATACACCTCATTTCTGGAGTTACCATAAATGTTTTAGGCTGGCGTCAGAGCACAGTATCAACAGCAATGTTTTAAATGACAAACCACGCCTGCAAAGTGACCCTGTTTCTCTGAATTTTAAGGCAAACACTTTATCTCAGTTAAACCCTTAGTAGCCATGTGGTTTTGCCCATCTTCTCAGGAACATTTAAAGTACACTTCTTCTTATAAACAGTTTAAAGTCATAACGGTAAACATGCAGGCCTAAAGCTAAACTTTCATTCCTTACACTTGTGTTGGTTATTTGTAACAATACCAGAAATGTTTACCAATCCACCAGCACAGTTTACACTTAAGTTCCCCACTCATTTACCTCCTGTGCCATGATTAATTGTTGGCTTAAATCAAGGAAAAGAGAGAAAAGGATACAACTTCTGCACCAACTCAGATCTTCCGCTGACTGAACTGCAGTTTTTAAATGTGATTCAAAAAACCAACTCAAGACACGGTGTTGTAGATTTTTTTGGGATTATTCTGTAATTTGCAGTGCTTTTCCTAAACCTCTCAAAAGCCACTGAAGTCAAGAAGAGACACAGGGGAAGAGCCAAATGCATTCTGAGTGATAGCCACTTCTGGACAGGTAAAGCCAGTGAGACACCAGGCAGCAGATTTCAGCAGAACCGGGGTACCTCCTAGAGCCTCCTCCCTGTTGCTATTTACAGTGCACTTCTGGGAATAAGATGATCTCCATTATGCATCAAGATGTACTCCAAAGGACATAATGGGCTGTGAGGCCCTGAAGGTTATGGAAAGTTGCTATACCAACCTAAGAAAACTGCACAAGATTCCTCTTGCCCCCTTGAATAGTATTTCATGTTTGTAACTTTCCAAATCATGCTTCCCAGCACTAAGCAAATGGATTATAAAAATGGAGTATAAAACAAGAGTCAGCTTAAGATATCATTAAGATTCACTAGATAGCAAGGACGACAGATAACCAGATCAATGCATTAGACAAAACTGGTTCATTTATCAACTGCAGGGCAATCCTGCAACAAAGATAGTAGGAAATCACTGAGCACAGCAAAAAACATCCAACTGCAGAAGTACACAAGTTTCTGATTTTAATTTAAACAGTCTATCTTTGTCTTGTTTTTCAGCAGCCTTGGCAAAAAAATGGGCCTTGCTGCAGACCTTAGTGATCATCAGGTCTGGAGATATTTCACAGCAGAGTCACAGTCTTCAAGGCTTTTCTCTGAGTCCTTGAAACAGACCATGAAACAAAGAAGGGATTCCTGCATCTGATTCAGATAAAGAAGTTATCTCTGAAAACCTACCATTCAACACCATTTTCACATAGCTACATGGATTTCAGAGGGATTCTGCTCAGGTACACAGTTTGACAGACATCTGGCCATGCTTCCACTAAGACAAATGTTATAGTCTCACCTAAGATGACACCAAGCAATGTATAGATGTCAGAAGCAAAAAGAGAGTTGTCTACCAGTGGTCCAGTGGAGTTGGAAATGGAGCCAAGAGCTATCTTTTTGCAATTTCACCATTATTTATATTTAGGTTACTAGAATCAGAGGTAACAACTTAAGTTTATTGGCTGATGTATCTCTCTGTTAGATACACAAGTATTTCCTAAATTCTTGTTTGATGGATGGGTAAAAAATGGAAATAATATAGTGGACAGATCCATGAAAACAAGACACTGAATGGCCACATCCAGAGGGTAGTGGTCAATGGCTCAAAGTCCAGATGGAGAGCAGTGACAAGTGGTGTCCCTCAGGGG
>JANHFX010021188.1:8374-25272 GCA_027560015.1 Chloroceryle amazona | reverse complement strand
TCACCTGGAATACTGCATCCAGCTCTGGAGCCCTCAGCACAGGAAGGACATGGACCTGATGGAGCAGGTCCAGAGGACGGCCATGAAGATGAGCGGGCGGCTGGAGCACCTCTCCTACAAGGATAGGCTGAGGGAGCTGGCATTGTTCAGCCTGGAGAAGAGAAGGCTCCAGGGAGGCTTAATAGCCATCTTCCAATACCTGAAGGGAGCTTATAAAAAGACTGGAGAGGGCCTGTTTGCAAAGGCCTGGAGTGAAAGGACGAGGGGCAATGGTTTTAAAATAGAAAAGAAGGGGTTTAGATTGGATGTAAAGAAGTTCTTTACCATGATGGTGGTGGAGCACTGAAACAGGTTGACCAGGAAGGTAATTGAGGCCCCATCCCTGGAGACATTCAAGTTGAGGCTTGACAGAGTTGTGAGCAACCTGCTCTAGTTGAAGATGTCCCTGCAGTCAGCAGGGTCGTTGGAATAGATGACCTTTAGAGGTCCCTTCCAACACAGACATTTCTATGATTCTATAGAAAGATGAGAGAATGCACCAAGTTCACATGCAATTTGCTCTGTTCTCTAATCTCAAAAGGTAATCACATCACTGTGATAACTTTTTAGTTTTATTTATCCATATGAAATAAAGTCTCACGTTTCTGCACTACAGTAGCACTTGCAAGGACTAGCAAAGTTTACTAAGCACTGCACAGATACTTTGCAGAAATACAATACCCACCTAGAGGAGTTCCTAAACACAGTGGCTTTCTGTTTACTTTGGGATTGAACCTATTTACCTCAATACTTCCACCATATTCTGACATGGAAGAAGAACATGATTTTAGTGAACCTCAAAGGGACCTAGGGTTTTTCTTTATTATCCTCCTGTATTTTACTGTACATGGGAGTAACAAGAGAGACATCTTGCTGCAGGAATCAGTACAGTGACCGAACAGGTAACAAAACCCCAGGGTTAGGTAGCAGAGAATTTCACCTTTTCCAGATGTTTCAGGGAAGATTCAAACTTGCTTTTGAAATGAAAGCTGAATTAATGACCTGAAATAAAAATGAAACTCTACCTTTGCTCCACTACAAAAATCTAAAACATTTGCTGCAGATTTCATCAAGAGTGGGCTGTTAGCTGGAGATTTATGTGGATGGGTGCGTTTTGTTTTTTTTTTAGCACAGTGCTGTCTTTATTTCATGAATAACTGTGGGGATGACTATCCCAAAGAGCAGAAAAGAAATCGGGCCCATACGCAAAGTTGCTATAGTGACTTCCTTGAAATAATCAACGGTTAGGAGGAGGCTGTCCACTGTTCCACATGTGGAACAACAACAGATGGGCAGCGTTATATTTCTCTGATAATAAAATGACCTAATGCTCTATTTAGAAATGCTTCTCCTTGATTGTTTACAGATTTTAGAAATATCATGATAAGCAAACCCAGAGAGTTCAAAGTAGTAATATAAAGGACAAGTGGATAAATAATGACCCAACTTTGTTACGAAACACAGTGGAATCGTTGTACTGTTAATATAAACACAGATGACCTTTATTTTTGCTCATTTTTCATCCTTAGAACAGGAAACAGCAGATAGTCTTTATCAGCCAGTAGGATCTTCCACTTTGCCTCTACTTTGGAGCTGTGGGGCAGACTATTGTGCTCTGTTTAGGAATATAACAATGCTATTATCTTTTCCAGGAACATGCTGAAAAAATGATATGGGTTTGAGAAGACAAGCATATGGCTTTGGATAATCCAAGGACTGCACTGACTACAGAA
Organism: Chloroceryle amazona; assembly: GCA_027560015.1. NCBI lineage: Eukaryota > Metazoa > Chordata > Aves > Coraciiformes > Cerylidae > Chloroceryle > Chloroceryle amazona. The sequence goes on along the minus strand of JANHFX010021188.1, from coordinate 23,500 downwards.
ATAAGCACCCACTCCCATTGCTCAAAGGCGGGGGGGCCTAAAAGCAAACCCACAGCAACCAATTCTTATGTATCATGTTTATGTATAAAATACCTAAGGGAAGCAAATAGATCTTCTATATCAGGAATTATTTATATTCCTTGGCATGAATGAATTTAAGGTTATTCTACTTGTGAAGGCTATGACTAATATAAAGCAATCTATACCCTAAAGAGGTTGTACTGTCCTTCTGCTCTTGTTTTCATTCTCTTTCTCGTGTTGGCAACAAAGGAAATCGTATGACAGAAAACTAACCCTGAAAAATTATGTCCTGAGACAATAAAATATTATTTAAGACAGAGCAGCTCCCTGATCTGGCTGGTTATATATACATATGTCAATAGAGTTGATATAGGGTGTCAATGTAAAGCTAGAGACAAGGAAGTAAGGGTGAGGGGCACAAGACCACCTCTTTATTTTCTATATGGACCTTTACTAGCTTAAAGCAATTCTGAAGCTTGAGATCAATGGCTCATTTCTTTTTACTACCTCAAATGTGAGACCTCAGCCAAAACTTAGGTTCAAATAATGCTGGGAGATGTTTAAAGTCAAAGCAAGAGTCAGTCTGTGCTCTGAAATGCTAGCAAAAAACAACTAGAAGAGATGAAAAATTAGCTCCATTTTCATATGGAAGACAGTAGTTGGGAGATCTATATTGCTTCATAAATTTATTTTTAAATACCTGACTGTAGCTACCCCAGGTAAACTAGCAGACACACAGGCTTTAACCCAAATTTACACCACCTGAGCCCAGTGCTTTAATACTGAATTTACTCAGCAAGATGTAAAGGAGGAGCACGGTTCCCTGGGAGCACTTCTTCTTAGGCTTGAAATGCCTCAGAGCAGCTCTTCCTCTAGGACTGAAGCCCTCCAATGTAAGTGTGTAATAAGACATTATTCTCCTCAATTTGACAGCACCATGCATTAGGCAGGGCCATCCCCCTTTGAATGCTCTTCGGGAATCCTAAAGCACAATGAAACAGAGACATTGGACTCACTGTACTACCCCAGTACAGACTTCCCAACAGTTCCTCTCTCCCACCAGGAAGGACAGCAGGGTTAAAATAATTCTGGCCTTTCTGGAGATGCCAGATATCGTGGAGATCTCAGAGATTTCTCTGAGAAAAAGTGCACAATGTGGCAATGTCCAGGTAGCAGGTGGAAGGCAGGTCTGTGAGTAGGTTTAGGAATCACAGTCCAAGGAAAGAAATTTTCTATACAACATAGTCAACAATTGACACAGGTTGTATTACCTGTATAATATTAGAAATGACATTTTCTTGTCATGCTGAGGCCAGACACAATGCATGGAATAGGCACTGTGTACTCATCCCAAGTCTACCCAGGACTGTAATACTGTTCCTGGGGGTGCTACGCTTTCCCACAGACAGGAGGAAGTGGATCCAGAAAGTGCTGTTACTGGCTTTGTCCTTGTATGAACAGCATTGTATCAATATCTCATCCTACAAGCGCTGCACAGAGTTCTCCTTTTTCACCCTTGATTGAATAGAGCTGGTATCAAACTTGCCTGTATTTCTAGTGGGGCTTCTTTGCCAGTAGATTACCTTTTATGAAAAAAAGCTAAATTATAAGAAGGTAATACTGTCCTGCTGTTGTCACTGACAAAATAATTTCAACTATCTGCATGGGATACCAAAGAATCACTACTGGAACAGGGCAGAGTGTTGATGGGGGAAGGATAGGTCCCACAGGCTGGGGATCTGCTAAGACATAGAGTGGATGTCACTTTAAAGTGGAGGAAGTATTTTAAAATGAGGATTCTTTGAATAAAAGTATGTAACAGTTTCCTGAATTACACATTTGCAAACTTCCAGAAAAATAAACACAAACAGCTCAGAGATAAATGAGTTGTTGATGAAATGGAAAACAATCCCTCATCAGCTGACTGTATCAGAAGTAGTGACGTGTGGCCTTACAGTCATCATGAGCAACCAGAACTGCTGCCAGGACACCAAGAACCCACAATGAGTTTTTACCGGTAAGGATTTTGCCTTTCACAGGCAGGAAGTGCACTTCTCTTACCATTTTCTGTATCACTAGATTATGGAAAATGCAGAAACAATAATGATAAAATCCTATCTGAGTCTATAGAAAAATACATTTCTTTATATATCCCACACTGTTCAGTTCAAATTTGCTTGATTAAAACTGAAGTATTCAGATTCATTCTCTGTACCTAGCAAAACCATTAGAAAATATACATTTTCTTCCTTTTCAAAGAACATGCCTCAGAGCGAGGATGTAACAGTTTTAAAAATGAAATATTTTACTTAGATGGTGGAGTAAGGGTTGAACTCCTTCAAAAACATACCATGGGCTATTTACTTCATTTCTGGTTGTTTTTTTGTTGTTTTTTTTTTCTTTCCAAATACTGACATTAATGAGACTTCAAAAATCAAGAATTGGGTCAGACCTTGTCCATGTCCTTTAACCCCTTCTGCTTTGAAATTAGCTTGAGAAATCAAAAACTACAAAATATTTTGGAGATATTTTAGTATTTTTTCTGGATTTTTTTAACACATCATATTTTGAATATTTCTCCCAAATCATAGGTACAAGTCAATTCTTTCTTTGCATGGAAGCTAGGACCCTCAGTAAGAGGGCCAGGGGAGCTGGAATTACAAGAGGCATCATGTGTATTGGCTGAACTACTGCTACGCTGCTGTGATGAAGCTCTGGGTCATTTTGTAACAGTTCGTGTCCTGAAAGAGCTACAGGAAGATGCAAGATGGGGGAGGAGTGCTGTTCTTTGCCCTGGATGGGAATTTCCTATGAGCTTGTGCAACATCTTTAGGACTGTTAACACAGATAAATGACTATGACTTTATAGATCATGCTCTTCATCATTTGCAACTCCTACAGGCTCTGCAGTTTTCTTGTGTTTTCTGAGTGTTTTCTGTCTACAGCTAGTGACCTTCTCAGTTTCAGAGAAAAACAGAAAACCAGAGATATCTCTGTGGAAGACAAGTATGGTGCAAGACACAAACACACATCACAAGCTTTGGGTCTGCAAAAGGTTGACCTGAAGGTGGATTCTGCAGTAAGTGACTAGCTCTAATACTGTAGCAGCCTAATCAAGTCCAGCACAGGCATTTCACAGTGCTCTGGGGCAGCTGTTTGCTGATGTGGGTCTACTGGCAGCAGATGGGGTACATATTTCTCAAAGGGGAGAAGGTTTTTATCACAAGTATTGGCTGGACTCATTGACTGAGCTTTAAATTAGGTTTGAAGGGGGAAAAGGGAAAACACAGGCTCTCTGGAAATAAGACTGGGACATTTGTGGGGCAGGGTACCAGCTCCACTGCTGTTTCAGGGGAAGTAGGAGACAATGAGCCATGCAAAGGGGAAGATGCAAGAGCTATCAGTGAGCTTGGACCCACAGCAGAACATGGGAATGATCAAGCAGATGAAGACAAAGGGGATAATGATACCATCAGGCTTTCATGTCACAAGAGGAAGGACAACACATCAAGGCTGGAGGGAAGGGGGACTAGTAAGGAACTCAAGTCCATTATCCTGCAGCATGCTGGGACACAGCAACACAACCAGAATCTCATGGAGATGAGCCAGGGGCTCCTGGGATAGTAATAGCCAACAGGGAAACATCAGGGAAACACCTCAAGGGAATTAATGGGTGTTTCTCTGGAACGGGAATGTGTCCAACTGCCCAGCTGAAGTGCCTCTACAGGAATGCACGCAGCATGGGTAACAAACAGGAAGAGTTGGAAGCTACTGTGCTGCTGGAAGGCTATGACATAGTGGCCATAACTGAAACCTGGTGGGATGAATCCTACACCTGTAGTGTGGCTATCGATGGCTACAGGCTATTCAGAAGGCACAGAAGGGGAAGGGGAGTTGGACTAGATGACCTCTAGAGGTCCCTTCCAACACAGACATTTCTGTGTTTCTATGTATTGTTGTCTGTTCCTTTCCCATTGAACATGGCAATATACAAATGAGCTATTATTTTTGTAAGGTGTTTCTTAAATATAGACTGAGATCAGCAAAGTAACTGCATGTTTTCTTCTTCAGATAAATATTAACTAAGGAAGCAGGACCCTAAGTGTTTTTTTATCTCAGGAATAAAGATTCAGGTAGCCTAGATTTTGGGACAATTGCCTTGACCATAGACTTGCAAATTTACAGTTTGTACTATGGAGATTTTCACAAAAGGAAGATTTCAACCCTAAAAGCAATGCCAGTAAAGTCTATGTGTGAGGTTAAATAACCGTGTGCCATGTTCATATGAGGAGCCATTGTGAACTCTTTTGTGATTTTTACAATTGATTTTGAGCATAAAAAATACCAAGAAATTACCTATGCTTGAATCGTTTGTAGTCAAGGCTGAGGCACAACAGGAATATATTCTGTGTATTTTATTCTTGTCCTTATTTGAGAAAAAATGTTTCTTAATTCTGATGCTTATTCTTAGAATGACAGAACGATTCAGGCTGGGAGGGAGTCTAGTTCAACCTTCTGCTCAGAGCAGGGTCACCTCCTAGTTCAGGACAGGTTGCTCAGAGCTTTTTCAAGTCAGTGCTTGAAAAACTACCATCAACAGAGGTTTCACAGCCCCTCTGGACACCTGTTGTGATGCCTAGTCACCCTTGTATTGTTTTTCTCCGTGCTGTTTATCCAGCAAGAAACTCTCCTGTTCTAAATCATGACCACTGTCTCTGCCCTTTTGCAAGCACTGCTGATCCCTTCCCTGGGGTGCTCTTAGGTGCCTCACAGCTGTTCCTGCTCCAGGCTGAGACAGACATGTCCCGACAGCCTCTCCTTGCAGTGTGAGTGCTCCAGTCTCACCATGTTGATGACCTCCATAGAATCTCCTCTAGTAATTTTTTTCTTGAACACTCCTCATTACTTTCAGCCTCATTTTCTCCATTAGTTGGGAGGAAAAAGAAAAGGAAGGTTTGGAAAGGGAAGGTTTGGGAAGGTTTGGGAAGGTTTGGGAAAGGAAGGGAAGGGAAGACTTAGGAAGTGAAGGTTTGGGTAGGGAAGGTTTGCATCATTTCTTCTGCTTAGTAATGCTAATCACTCAAGAAGCACCAGTGTCATTTCCATTCTACATGCTGTCTCAGAGGAACGAGACAGAATTTCCCAACAGGTTGATTTGAAAGATGGATGGAGCCAGCATCCCATTATTTCATTGTGTGACAGACTGAGAGCTTTCCCGATGAATTAGCCCAGTGCTGGTGTAGCTGAAGATATCTTTCATTATGAAATTAATTTCCTAGTGGTTTATATGTAAACTACCACTGACTTCCAGAAGAAGGGAGGCAATTTTTGGTAGAGACCTTAAGTTCATTGAAAAATTCTTGTTCAAAGTTGTGTTGTTCAGGCTATGCCATCAGACTCAGAGCAGGTAAATGATAATTCCTTCAACTAAGCAAAAGATTGAGTCCTTATTTGTGTACCATGGCATGATACTTCTGATTTATACCTATGATGCACAGACTGTGGCATATCTCTGTGTGTGCTTGCTACTTATCACTGGAAAATGTAGGTGGTACAAATGAAAGACAGCTCTTTTTTCCATTGCATTGCCCATCAATGAAGAGACAGTTATGTGACTTACATAGTTCCCGTTTCCTCCCCGCTGCCTTTACAGTACAACACTCTAAAAAGACAGGAATCCCACCTGCTTTGGTCACAGCAGGGAGATGTGGAGGGATCATCAGCACAAGACATCTGAGATCTCAGGAATGAAGAGAACAGATGTTTCTCACAGAAGTACTAAAGTCTGTCAGTGTTTGGTACGGGAATTTTTTACTTTTTACTTAAACATAATCAACATTCTTGAAGTGCATGGTTATGTTGTAATTCCCTCTGTTATCATCACAAAGTCACAAGAATCACGATCATGTAGCTTTTTGCTTGCACTGAAGTAAGTTTCTGTAATTTGTTGATTTAGAAGAAATCAGTCTGGAACAAGAGACACAGCCCTTGCAAGATTCACTTGTATTCAGATCCAGAACAGAAATATATCTAGATAAAGAGCTTTTGCATTTAATGAAATAAAGAGAAAAAGGAAGAGGTTATTTTCACCTAGTTGAGAAATGGAGAGATTTCCGGAAGTGCCCTCATTTTAGGATAAACATGCTTTAAATTCCAGGGGGTTGTTAATTAGACTTCTCTACTCATTTTTCTTTTCACTGAAGCCCCTTCTGAGCTTTTTTATAAGTATCATGGTAGCTGGTTGTCAAAGTACGTTCGAAGTGCATACATGACTTGGTTCATCAGTTGTTAGTGTTTCCTCTTGCTCCACTGTGTGTGGCCTCTTGCTCATTTGTGTGTGGAAGGCAGTACTCAATCTCGAGCACAAGTTTCTCCTCTCTTTCAATATAAGCTTGGCATCCCTAGTGCCATGACAGAGAGCTGCTGTTGCAGTTTGCCTATGAAGAAGTGCTGGCTTCATTTCTCTCATCTCCATGACTGCCAAGCTGCTACTAGGAGTCAATAACTTTGCCTGTTTTAGTGGGCAAGAGTGAAGAAGTCTTTTTCACAGCTCTGAGTCAACACTTTTCAGACCCATTCACTGCACTAAGAGCACAATAGGCTACTTTTACAACTGTCCAAAGGCTGTTCCAGAGGAAAGTGCTCTTGACCCCAGTCACAGCACTGCTGTGAAGATGCTTCACACGGTTTACCATGTGGGCTAGCAGGAGAGAGCAGTGCAAAGAGAAGACCCAAATGACCCATTGTACCTCTGCATATTTATAGAAGTAGGAGGCCTAAAATAAAGCTCATCAATGAGGTAACCTGAAAGTCATTCTCACATGAAATGGAGCTTGACAAAAACTCCACTGCAGAATGTGAGCTGATGAGCAGATGCTGCCAGACAATCTCTTAAGTACAAATTGGTGGGAAAAAATGAAAGAAGCAATGTGGAATGATGGATAATTTATCATCACTCTTTAAAGAGAGCTTTTATTGATTCTGAAGTAAGTGTAATTATCTGACAGGTTGCTTTCAGGTGTCAGTTGCCAGTACATCTCCTATAAAACCAGACTGGGGCATTGTTAAACAGGGTTGTCTGAAGTGCCAAACAGTGTGGTTTGTTAACGTGGAGCACAAACAACATGGACATTAAAGGGGCAGCATGAGAATGTGCCATATGTGATGATCTTTGGCAGCATTTAAATATTTTGCTTTATTCCCTTTTTTCATAGAGTATTTAATAAAAATCCACCAAAACTGGCATATATGACACTTTATCTTGAGGGGATGGAGAGATCATAAGGGAACACAAGAAAGCTATAAGAGAGCTTATTTTCTGTACTTCCCAAACACCGTCTGCTTTGGCAGACGTCTGCTTTGGCAGAGTTCACCTGTTTCCTAGGTAAGCCCATTACATTTTGCAGCCTCTTAAGGCAAACTCTGATAGTTTTTGCACAGCTAGCCGAAATCTGCCTCTGATGCATTCAGTGCAGGTTGACATAGAGCAGTTGGAAGGCAGCTGTGTCTAGGCTTGTGGACTGCCAATATCCTACCGTCCCATGCTCTGTCCCATTAGCAGACCCTTGCTCCCAACTCCAGTTTGATATTTTTGCAGACCAGAGTCTGTAGACAGTTATGAGCCTGTGTTTTGCTGACAGACAAAGCATAAGCCTATCTTTTTCCAAATGGTGGCAATAATCCTTAAATCACTGAGGTGGTTTTAAAAATATTCCTTTTATTTGCTTGCTTTGTGTGGTTCATGCAGTATGTACTTCCTATTGCAAGTTCCTCTGACAGACCTTTATTTACAACAAATTAAACACTTCTTTTTTTTTTTTTTTCATTGAAGTATACTTTTGGAAGATCTCACCTTTTTCTTCTTCAGCTTCACAAGTGCTAAAACATTGCTTGTCCCTAAGCATTTGAGTTCCTTACCCAGGTGCATCTCAGTAAAATGCCATGCTCAGATCACTTTTGAAGAAAATGTGTTACAGTCTAGAAGAGCCATTATGGCTTGTTTTAACATTAATGACTACATTTGTCAGATGGAGATGAACATCACAAGTCATTCCATTTAATGACATTACATTATCAGAAACAATTCAATGGTTCATACAATCCCTCATCTGTTACATTCAAACTAACTCTGAACACATATTGGGAGCTTGCACTGCCTCATCAACGCACAGCAATGCTGCTTTGTTTGTCAGCCTCCCCTAAATAGACCTTACAGGAAACTGGAAAAAAGCAAGAAAATGAAAAACACACGTCTCAGGGAATTCGTTCACTTTCATCTCGGCTTTCCCTTTCCCAGATTATGGGATGCTGTGTGGAGAGGAGGGCTAGGAAAGCTGGGACTCAGACTGGTGTTGCCCGGAGCATATGGGGACTCATACCACAAGAAAGCTACATTTCTAGGTCACAACTGCATTGCGCTGTATGGACATTTGCTCCTTGTTCTGACTTGTTGCAATCACTCCTTAGGACCATAGGATATTGAGGTAGGGCGGATACTTTGTCAACTGTCCAACATCCAGAGAAAATGATAGATGGCCCAGATAAAGGAAAAAAGAAAACAACAAACAAACTCTACAAACAGTTTACACTGTATGTAAATTAGGCTAGCATAATAGACCATGTTTATATTTGAAAAAGAGAAAAAAATATTGAGTTTGTTTTATTTTTTGCTATGGTTTATTTAAATTGTGTAGTGTGTAATCCACTCATGAATAGTGGAGATTCAGCTGTAAAGGAGAAATATGAAGAATTTGTTTAGATAACATTTTGAAACACCGTTATTACTTCCTATTGTCCTGAAGTATCTATCACAGCAGTATTCTGATCTTTTAAAATCAGCTTTGTAATGGTTTTATCAAATACCACATTCCTATCACACATTCAATAGTCCCACAACACAAAGCAGTGTTGAGATCCAAGAAGAATGGATATCAACCATTTATTTTGTCCCTGCAGGTATCCTCTGGAAGGAAGGGAGCAAGTTGGCATAATCATCTGGACTGAGTTCAACTGAAATACCTGAGCCTAACATTTTCTATTGGGAAGTCCACAGGTTTGCTCGTTCTTTTACATAAGTCCAGTGAATTACTCCCTCGTTGGCAGCACTTCATTTTCTCCATAGATAGGAGATAAAATGTAGTGTGATCTGGTCACTTATGGTCACACTTATTGTCCTCTGTGTATTTATCCAGCATGAGATCTGGGATGAATGACCAAATATTGCAAATATGCCGCATTCAGTCACTTGGAGAGGGAGTAGAGTAGAGTGTTAGGGAGAATCCAATTAGTGGGTACCAAATCAGAATGTTTTGTTGTTTTTTTGTTTGTTTGTTTGTTTGTTTGTTTTTTTCTGTCAGCATTTGCATTTATCAGCATCAGCGTTTATCAGCTTTGCATTTATCAAGGCAAATAACATTGAATGTTGGTGAAGTACTACTTCTTTGGACTTTAGAAGAAATACCTTTACAGCCTGGAGTTGAAGAAGATTCCGTACTTAACCAGAGGCATAGAACTGAGTTGCATAAGTTTCCTCCTATATTAAGGTTCCATTTATAAATAGTTTATAAAGCATTAATACATTATTAATAGACATTAACCAACAGTGATAAAGTTTGACAGGTTGTTTATAAACATTGGCTTAGAATTAGCTGCATTACCTTCTCCTGCTGTGTTTATAGCCATTTACAGTGTGGACTGACCGTGCCTATAACAAGCTCAAAGCCTTCATTAATCACATACTGCTCTTCTAAGAATGTAACCTTAAAATAAAGCCCAGACAGATCTTCCTCTGTTCAGTTCTGCAAGCAAAGATCTGGCTCCTGCACAACACAGTGCTCAAATATAGGAAGTGCCTGGATTGAAATTATTTAAAATGACTTTTCAAAACTACCAGTACTGATCACAAGCTATACATTCCTCTCATCAGCTTTGTTACCAAGTTTTGCAAGTTTTGCAGAAGACATAGGGATATAGGCAAACAATCATGTTAAACCAATAAATATTCTTTGCAGACCGAAGATTACACAAGAATGAGAAGTCCAAAGACCTTTTCTTGGAAGAACGGAAGCTCGGTAGATTTTACAGGCAAAAGCAAAACAAGAGTAAAGTCTGAGACCTTTACTGAAGTAGGGCTTTTTCCAGCATTCCTCAGATCACAGTAATTGCAACCAGTGCATGTACCCCCTAGAGCAGATGTTCCAAGCCATGAGGGTCTATGAAGTATTTCCAAGAGATGTGCAGAGGTAACTAACTCAGAACCACAAGTCCCGGAGTATTGCAGAAAAATACAAGCCTGTGACATTTATGGAGGATCTTCTCAAACATTGGGGCAACACTGAATTTTGCCTGAAGGTGTGTGGCAGGTGCTACACCAAGAAAATGCTGCTACTGCCATGGGAAACAAAGCCACTGCTGAAATTGCAAAATTGAGCTGGAGACGGCTCTTCCTGCCAGTAAGGGCAAAGATGTCTACTTCTGCGAGTTGCTACACCCTTGAGCCATCCATCTGAATTTGTTCTTCCTCCAGTAGCACTAACCAGTGTCACTTGACATCAAAGGTGTTGACACAAACAGCAGAGATCATGATCTATGCACACTTCAGCCATACACCAAGCTCTGTACCTCCCTAGAAAACATGTCATGCACACAGTGGCAAAAGGTTGTGAGATGCAGCTTTAGAAACATATGTCTTTGTGAAAACATGGTTGAGAATCGTGAGAGTCACTGAGTGATGGTTCAAAGCCATCTCTGAGCCAGGACTGCAGCTGCTGTGCTTGGGCTCAACCTGATGGAGAGCTAAGTGACACCAAGTCACCCACAGAGAGCTATGGCACTGTGCTTGTTCAGCTGCATCTCCTGCTATCCACATCATTGCCTCTACACAGTATCACACCTTGCTGTGCAGACACAGCCCCTTGCTTACAAGGCATCATGCATGTCACTAAGATTCACCAAAGAACAACTTTAGACACTGTCCCTTTGTGAAAGCTACAAAGGAAATAAAATTGCTTTTGTTGATGTAGAGATACTATCTTATATTTTACAGCTAAATCCAGTACAACTATTTTGCCTTTGCTAAATTAGTGTGTCATTGCTACTGGCAGAGCATCAAATGCAAGAGTTAGTGAAAGCCTCTGTATTTATTTAACCAGGGAAAGAACCCTTGAGATGTATACGTAGAAGATTAGTCAAAATTAACAGAACACACTGTAAATTACTTCCTCAAGATGTATCCCTTGATTTGTTACTGATGAACTCTATAAAGGAGTTACCAGTGCAAAGGGAAGGAAATCTTTTAAAAGTCACAGTTGCTTGTAAAAAATTCTGCAAAAAGCTCCACCAAATTAAAAATGTTTAGGCGAAGAATGTAATTCTAGTTTCTAGGCACTATCACAAAGCAGATTTACAATGACTCATAAAGTATTCATTTGATTATATATTGCTCTGTTGTTTTCAGCACCCCAATCACAGAAGAGCCTGCTCTCTTCATTAATGCCTACTGCAAGCTTCCAGATGCTTTTGGACTTCATGGCTTATTTAATTTTTGTTTGTTTGCTTGTTTGCTTTGGTTTGTTTTTAATGAACTGTTTCTGGTAGTAACATCAGTTCACTAGTGACAGATGGAAGTTAAAAGCCAATTGTTACTTCTGTTCTAAAATGTTTTTCTAAAGTTAAAAGCACATAGGGATAGAATTTGATATACAGAAGTGAACACATCTTTAACTTGGTGAACTTGATTAGCTTGTTCCTAGAGATGCTATACATAAAAGTACCAAATATTTTTTAGACTTCTTTGTAAGAATAATAGTCCAAGTTTTCAGTCACTTAATCCTTTGTGTGGATGGCTGCTCTTGGCAATTAGTAGGCAAATGCAAACAACAGAAATATTTAACTTTGCATAGTGGCTGATTTTAAGCCTAATGGTTGAACTGTGAAAGTGTATACGTGCTGAAATTTGGGACAACAACAAATGTCAAGTAAAGAGCAATTATCCCACAAATACTTGGCATTTTAGGTATTTTTTATGTAAATGTGACAGTAATTTTGGGAGGTTTGCAGATTTCAAGTAGAATGAGATTTTAAAAATGTAATAAGAGCTTTGATTTAGGCATAGGCTTGAGTTTCTAGTTTCAAATCATGCTCTTTAAAGGCAATATTGTTCACTGGGGTTCAGAATAGATGAAGTTTAGATTTTACACTGTATCTTTATGTACATGGAATTAAAATAACTGGTATTTATTGTTTCTGAAAATAGGTACTTCATAAAAGTCCACTCTAAGTTGTATTTGGCCAAAACATACACTGACTGCTTTCCCTCAAACTGGATATACCTTGGATACTGGTGCAGCAGATGTATATAGCTGGAAAAAAAAATGCAATTTAGGCTACAGCAGTAGTACTTGTTTGTGAAGTTGCCTTTGTGTCATAAAGATCTTCCTGCAGGTTCTCTATCCTTGTCCCTCAAAATGTGCCAGTCAGGTCTGGTTCATGCAGAGCAGGTAGTTGTGAGGGAGAGAATTTCCTTTACATATCCTCATGTACAGGCTGCTCTGCATAGCAGAACCATACATGTGTCCAATTCCCTTGAAACTACTCAGGTATGCAGAAAAGGAAGTATTTCTGCATATGGATATAGTGTCTCCACCCAGGGATATGGGACAGCTCTTCCACCAGCAAGAAAAACTCCAGAGACAGCAAAAGGAAGATTGTCCTAATTTGAAGATGGAGGATACTGGAATCAGTCTTCTTCAGCAGAAGTTATGTTCTGGAGATGATAGTGTTCAGGCTGAATGTTTTTTGCATTGCAAACACCCTGTATTAACAGTATTCAGTTGACGGTGAATATTGCTTCCTGGAGAAATGCTTTTCATGCTTGGTCTTAATGCTAAGTCCTTTCACAGTCTATTTCAACTGCAGGGCTGTTGCTAAGATAACAGAAGAAAAGCTCAAGTGTTAGGAAAAGCACCACCACAAAGTCTTGGGATACTTGGAAATCAGTGACACTTTCAGCATGAATCAACACCACATGCTACCTGGAAATCAGTGGCAAATTTCCCATTTTCTCAAGATGATCCAAGATATCTCCCCTGCTGGTGGAATCATTAGTATTTGGTCACTTCAAAATGCTCGCTCTTCCCAAAATTTTACCTTCACACTTGTAACAGGAACCTCTGGCACTGGTGTAGGCTAGCTATGGTCATCACACAGGGATGTTGATCAAGGCAGCTTTGGCCATAGGGTTAGTGCTGGTCTACAGCAGGTTAGTTTCCTCTATGTGTTTTGGATTTGCTACCCTGACAGAGATTTCCTAGAAGTGTAGGAGAACTACTTTCTAGAAGTGTAGGGACTTCCTAGAAGTGCCTATGCACCAGGCCCTGTGACTAATGTTAGGCTGTCCTTTTTAAGTCTGTGATATACTGCAAGTAAGTCTGAATAATAGATATATTTTCATGTAAAGTTGCAGACAAATACCTATAGCTGGACAACTAATCTTTCAGGGAAGCTGTAGAGTTCAGGATGAACTTACAAGGATGACAGAAATTGGAAGTGATACGGCATGGTTTGTTTATTTTATGCCAACAGATTTATTTCCAAGTGGGACAGTAAGCTGTACATGCCACTGTTGCAAACAAAATGTATTTGCACATGTAGTCTATATAATGATATATATTTTATAGAATTTTTTCCTTGCAAGCCCAAGAACTATTCTATGGCTTGGCATATGACAAGAGCTAATGTAACTTTTAAGGATGGGAGTTTGTCTAAGGAGTTACAAAACACATGGATAAGAATGGTGGGGAATAGTTTGATTCCCAGAGAGCTTTTGACAAAACTGCACTGAAGGTTTGAAATGAATTAATGTCTTTTCAGAGATTCTGCCAGGGACCAGGAACTGACTGAAAGGCAAAGAACAAAAGGGCAGAAGCAAGTGCTTAGCTTTCAGAAAGTATTTGTGTAGTACTGCAAAGCTCTGTGCTAGCACCTGTCATGTTCAGTATATCTATCCATGATCAGAAAAGGATGTGTAAATTAAGCGACTGATGTCTGTGAAGCACTGTGGTGTTGATTAGGAGCAGAAAAAGGAAAAACTGATAATATGTGAATGGGTGCTAAACATCACTGCAGGCAGAAAATAATAGTCCTGTCTCTACAGACCCAACAGTAGGTCAAAACACTAGCTAAGGAGAGATCTCGGGGTCATGAGAATCTTATGAAAATGTCATTCAATACTCAGCTACAGTCAAAATGTTAAACTGAATGCAAGGATTCTTATGAAAAGTCTGGGAAGTAAAATCAGCAAGCACTGCTGTCACTCTGTACAGTTATAACTATCAATGCCACAAAAAGCACACCTAAACCTTGCTAGATGGACCACCTGTTCCACAGCAACAGTATCCATTTCCTCGTATAAAGATCCTACTTTCTTCTGTTGTGAATACCTGGACTCTACACTAACACAAGGTACACATGTGAAACACATGATATAAACCACCACATAACTGTAGGATCTAGATCAGTCAACAAACAACACTTAGATCTATGCTTTTTAAAGCTACTCTGCTAGATGTTGCAGAGGAGGCCACCAGTTTCTAGTTTCAACGTTTACCCCTTAAAATTCTACTAACAGAGGGATAGGTAGTTAGAAACAAGATTAAACTACAAAGAAAAGAAACAGGACAGAAACCAACCTCACTAATGCCTTACAAATGGCCAAAAAGCAAACATCTAGAGAAGACAGGAAAGTAGGAAGCAAGAGAAAAACAAGCAAGAAAATCTGCACAGCAGTGATAAAATTAACAAAATAATGGACAGGGACAGCCCTTCACTTTTTAGTTTGGTGGTTTGTTTTTGTTGGGTTTTTTTGTTTGTTTTGTTTGTTTTGGTTTGGTTTGTTTTTTTGTGTGTGTGTTTTTTTGTTTGTTTGTGGGTTTTTTTTTGTTTTGTTTTTTGTTTGGTTGGCTGGTTTGGTTTTGCTGTTGTTTTGTTTTAAGGGTTGTGTTCCTGCTGTTGTGGAATCACAAGCAGTGTTACAGTTAAGGAGGATATAAAGTGCGCAAGAGCATCCAGGGCAGTGTGGAAGTCAAACAAAGAGGTCTCATAATTTTG